>JANBPT010000253.1:0-50396 GCA_027575765.1 Tieghemiomyces parasiticus
AAGATGCAAAGCATCTAAAAGGTGGGATCCTCCTCTTCTACCCCTTACCCTCGCCTCCAGCGCGTGCAATCCCCTCCACTACCTCCTTCCCATTGGACATTCGGCCTTGAACGGCCGTCGTGCCCGTCTTCTACGCATTCCGGCCCGTTCACACGTTGACCGCCACAGCCCCCCATTCCCTGTTGCCCCAGACCTCCAGTCGCGATCGCTCACGTGTTCGCGCCTTCCACCCCCCTCATCTCTTTCCGCCTTCCTGTAGGTGAGGGGCCGTTCTGTCCGACCTCATCGTCATTATCCCGTGCTGGCTTCATTGGTTAGTTTACTGCTGCTTGCTAAGCACGCACAGGCCCGCATCGAATGACCTTCCTGCCCGTCTACCCCTATCTCGCTACACGACCCCCCTGGAGCGGTTACTAACAACCGACGCCTATTCGCTCGATTTACCTTGTCACCCCCGCGCAACCAGATGGCCGAGACGCTCCTGGAAGGCAGCGTTACCGCGTGGCACCGTCCGCGGCTCCCTAGCCACGCTCCCGTACCCACTCCCGCCGCCCTTCGCAAGACTGGGATGACCGCCGCCCACAACCCTGAGCACGGCGCCCCATCCGGATCCCACGGCCAGGCCTCGTCAACTAACGCCACCGCGTCGCCTCTACCTCCCGCCAGCCACTCCACCTCTCTCCCCGGTCGTGGCGATGACGACGACACACACAACGGTGACGAGGACCGGGATGAAGGGTGGTCCCGTTCCCCCGACGGCGGCAAGCCTGACCGCCGGAGACCCTTCCTGTGTCGCGTGGCAGGGTGTGGCAAGCAATTTTACCAGCGTGCCCATCTCAAGATCCATGAGCGGTCGCATACGGGCTACCGCCCCTATAAGTGTCCCTTCAAGGACTGCGACAAGTCGTTCACACAGCTGGGTAATCTGAAGACTCACGAGCGCAAGCACACTGGGGAGCGCCCCTACAAGTGCACCAGTCCGGACTGCGGCAAGGCGTTCTCCCAGCTGGGTAACCTGCGTACCCACGAGCGCACCCACCTGGCTGTCAAGCCCTTCTTTTGCAACATGGACGGCTGCGAGAAGCAGTTCACCCAGATGGGCAACCTCCGCACCCACCAACGAAAGGTGCACGGGGTCGACCCCGCCCCGGCAGCTGAACGGTCCCCCGGTCAGGGTGGGCGCGGTCGCAAACCCGCCGTGGTCGACCCTCCCGCCCCCGCTACCCCCACCAGGACCACCCCCGCCGCTGCTGCCACCGCACCTAACCCTCCCCCGACGTCCTCGACTCCCGCAGACCCTCCACCCCCCGCCGTTAACCCCAGTGCCCAGCAAACCGAAATCCTCGAAAGTCTCAAGGACCTCCTGGAACGGCGCCAGCAACTGGGTGCCTCCACCCAACCCTATGCCGGGCTCGACTACGCTGCCCTGGCCACGACTGCCGGGCCAGCCGGATCACCCCCCCACCCTACGTACCTGTACCCCGCAGCTCCTGCGACCCATCAATCGCCCCCGCCGCCGCCGCCACCACCACCTTATCCCCATCCGTACTATGAGAAAAAGCCGGCTCCGGCCCACCCGAACTACTACTACCAATAGATGGTACAGGGTCGAGAACCCCCCTGCCTCACTTTGACCCCCTTCCTTCACTCCTCCTTGTTGTCTGCGGACTTTGCCGGCCTCCATCGTTTGTTTGTCACTCCCTCCTCCCACTTGACCCTCTACTATAGTACCCACCCCGTGCCCCTCCTTCTCCCCATCAGCATCACCCTCCTGTTAATGTATACACCTAACCAGCCCATTAAATCACCATTTCTCAACGACATTGCACCGGCGGCCAGGACGAGGCGTTGCGTAGATAAAGGGTCGACAACTCGGCCCGGGCACGCCCTGGGTCGTTTATTCACGGCTGGACTTCATCGCCGTACCGACTGGTCCTTCTCCAACTCAGTCTGCAGGGCGCGCTGAGCCTCGAGATCCTGCAGGTTCTGTAACTTCTTAAGCCGCTGTCGCTCGGCATCCTTGATGACGCCGTAGTGCATGGTCTGTGGTTTAGTAGACAGGATGGTAGGGGGACGGAGCTGGGCGGAGGTTAGCCCTGGCCGGCAGGGTACAATTCCGCAACCTGGGCGGTAGCTTGGTCAAATAGGCCCATCCAAGGCTGGCGCTACTTGAAACACTCACCTCGCGCTCCTTCCGCTGCTGGTAGTGCACGCCATAAATGACCAGTCCGGAGAAGATCAAAGAGCCCACCACGGCGACTTTCCCGCCTCTTGACATGGCGATAGCCCGGATGTGGTGAAGATTGTGTTGGCTGATAAGATCTTGTGGAGCAGTGATGTGCGCCGAAACTGGTTAGGTGGGCACACGTGGAGCTTGGGCTGAGGAACAGAGCTGGAGGTGGGCAGAAAGTGATGGGAGCTTTGGAGGTGGAGAATCGCGGGGGCGGATCGACGGGAGCATGGCCGGTCTGGGCAGGTTAAAGGCAATCAGGCGAAGAACAGAGCATACAGGCCCAATCCGGGAATGATGGCAGTCAGGTTTGAATAGACGTCGTTCGTTGTGAATTGCCAAGCCCCTCCCCTTACTCACCTGGCACGCGCACGGTATAGCACTCGTCAACCTCTCCGGACGTTCCCAATCTGCCTCTACCTATATTCTACCGACCTACCATTTCATCCGGAGCCCCACCTTCCGAGGCGTTCCCAAGTCCTTCCTCCCCCTTTTCTTCCCCGTCAATCCCTGTTCGCCCCATGGATGCCGAGGCCCAGCGTCGCCGTGAGCGATTGGAGGCCATGCGGCAGGCTGCTTCCGCCGAGGTCGACCGCAACGCTTCACCAGACGCCGACAAGCGCGCAACTGCATTGTAAGCCGGCTCATATCCGGTCATGTGTCCCTTGTGGTCGCTAGAGCAGCGATTTCAAGTAGCCTCACAGGTCCCGTCTTGAATTAATTTTGAGCGACTAACCTCCTCCATGACCTTTACCCCCCTCTCGCTCCAATACCAATCTACCGCAGAAACGAGCCCCAGTTTCGTAACTACACGCCCAATGTGGACGATACGACAGTACCTACTGGCCGAGCTGCGGCTGAACGGGCGGTCGAGAACCTCATCGTCCGCCCGACAAACCTCCCCGCCGACACCGTTGAGAGCGCCGTCATGGGGCTAGCCGAGCGTGCCCAGGCGGAGGTTCCCGCCGCGCGACCAGACGGTACGGTGGATGTGAGCCAGCTGGCTCCCCAGAAACCGAACTGGGACCTGCGGCGTGATCTGCAAAAGAAATTGGACGTTTTGGAGCCCAAAACCCAATCGGCGCTGGCCGAGCTTATCCGGCAGCGCGTTCAGGCCGACGCTACGCCCGACGGCGTAGACCTGGCTGATGCGGTGGCCACACAGAACCAGTTACGCCAGGCCGCGGCGCTGGCCGAGGATGATGCCGCAACCGAGTAGTGGTCACCTTGAGATTGGCCAATGTAGGATAATAAACAGACATCAACACACCGGGTCCTTGGGTTCTTCCGCGAGCTCTATCGGCCAGTGCGGCTGCCAGGTAGGCTAGGGCATTGGGGTACTTATTCTAGACACTTTCCGCTATCAAGCGCGTTCGGCCTTAGGTCACGTGGGGGGCAGACGAACAGGGCGTGCGTGACGACGAGGAAGGGGTGGGTGGTAACAAAGTCACTCCGGCCCGGTTTATGTAGGGACAGGTATAACTGGGCACCCCCATGTGAGGTGGAGAGTCGCCCCGCCTGGGCCATAGTGGCTGCGGTAAGCCGGTAGGTAATCTGACGGAGATCTTAAAGGTAAATAAACCGACCAACCCGCCAGGTGACGTCGAACCGCCCATCCGTCCCCCCTGCTACACATTCTTTGTTGCTGTTTACACCTTTGCCCGACATCCCCACTCCGTACCTACACTCTTCTTGACCCTCCATCAGCCCATTTCACCCTTTCTCCCACGACCCCGTCACCGTCATGAGCCTTTGGGTTGACAAGTACCGGCCCCTGTCCCTGGACAAGCTGACTTACCACACGGATCTGTCGCGCAAGCTCAAGAAGCTGGTAAGTTCGGCAAGGTTCTCATTAGATGAGGTCGCTAGCTGCCGGACGACTCCGCCCCTCTCCCGTCGTCGTTCCTTGCGCGACCTGAATGCTCACTCCTTCTCAACTCCACCCTGGTACCCGTCACAACCCATTCCCCGTCTCGTAATCCCCCCGTTTGCTGGCTATAGGCTGCCTCTGGGGACCTGCCCCACCTCCTCGTCTACGGGCCGTCGGGGGCCGGCAAGAAGACCCGCATCATGGCGGTACTGAAGGAAATCTATGGTCCGGGCGTCGAGAAGCTCAAAATAGACCTGCGCAGCTTCGAGACCCCGTCTAAGCGTAAGATTGAACTCAATGTCGTGACCAGCAACTACCACCTAGAGCTAAATCCTAGGTAAGACACCAGTGGACGACCCGACCCCACTTGATCACGGCCTTCCGCTGACAGGCGCATTGCTAAACGTTGTCCACTGGCTATACACCTCGCCCCCCCCTTCTCCCTACTTTAGTGACGTTGGTATCTACGACCGCGTCGTCATCCAGGATTTGATCAAGGAGGTGGCCCAGACCCAGCAGGTTGATGCCAACGCTCAGCGTAAATTCAAGGTGGTGGTCATCAGCGAGGCTGATACCCTGTCTAAGGATGCCCAACACGCCCTACGCCGTACCATGGAGAAATACATGGCCAACATCCGCATCGTGCTTTGCTGCAACTCTACCAGTAAAATCATCGCTCCGATCCGCAGCCGGTGCCTATCCTTGCGAGTGGCAGCGCCCACCGAGGCCGAAATCAGCGAGGCACTGCAGCTGGTGGCCAAGCGAGAAGGCCTGCGGCTACCCCAGAGCTTGGCTGGGCGTATCGCCGTGGCTGCCGACCGCAATCTGCGCCGCGCCGTACTCATGCTAGAAACGGCGCGGGTACAACAGTACCCATTCACTGACGACCAGGCGGTACCATTGGCGGACTGGCAGGTGTTTATTCGGGCGCTGGCTCAGGCCATGATCCAGGAGCAGAGCCCCCGACGTCTACTGGACGTCCGCGGCCAATTCTATGAACTACTAACACATTGCATTCCAGCGTCGGTGATCCTCCGGACGCTGGCCTTCGAGCTAATCCAGCACGTCGACCAGGACCTTAAACCGGAGATCAGTCGACAGGCCGCCTTCTACGAGCACCGGCTGGTGGTCGGCCAAAAGGCCATTTTCCACCTGGAGGCCTTCGCGGCCAAGTTTATGAGCCTGTATAAACGGTTTCTGATGGATATGTACGCCTGAACCCCAGTAATGCCATGGTGCAAAGCCGGTTGAATGGTATTGTCATACCGGCCAATAAAAGCCCAATCCCATGTTATCCCATGTCGCGGCTGTGGCCGCTGCGAGCCGCTTGCGACTCAAGGGCAAGAGGTCCTCAACAGTACGACGCGGCCCCCGCATCCAGTGAAGTCCGATTGTTAACAGGGCCATCAGGGTGGCAGACCTGTTGCCGCCACCATCTGACACCCTTAGCAGGCCACAGTGGGCAGGGAGGGGGATCGCCCGGGGCAATCGAGGGAGCGTGGGGTCCGCCGATAGTGACGAAGTGGATAGTCTGGTGGGTGACGGACTAGCTTCCCCCTACCTTTTATGCCTCCACCGTCCATTCCCGACAGAGTCTGAAGGGTCACCTTGACTATGTTCCGGCTCTAAGGGTTGAGACGCCACCGCACCTCACCTCCTTCCCTTGCCCTTACCTATTGCTTCATTCCCTATCTCCATTCACCTACCCACCCACCGCCTTTGAGACACGTGGTGCTTTTCCTGGCATTCCAGACATCGACGCCCCGGTGCAGTCTTATCTGCGTCCTAGCCATTTGACTTACCCCGGTTGCATCAGACCTTTCTCCGGCCCTTCGCCCGAAACCGCCTGCCATCCAAACCGCCTACAGCCCCAGCCAACATGCCCTCCATGGCGAGCACCCGGGCGCGGCTGGCCGACACGCTGCGGCGTACGGTGCGGTTCGCCCGACGTCGACCGTTCTACCGCCGTCCGCGGTCAACTCGGGCCCGTGCCGTCCTCTTCTCGGTCTTTCGACCACTGGCCAACGACGAGCGGACCTGGTGCCTGCAGCATGTAAGTCACACGAGGACGGCTCACCTGTGCCATCGGGCTTTCGCTACCAGGTTTTGCCACCACTCACCCCCGCCACCTGCGACCTCGACTTCACCCTGTTGTCCACCCTCTACTATCCCTTTTCGTACTAGACTCCGGCTCACCTGCCCGGCGCGACCCCCACGGCGTCAGACTTTGCCGCCCTCGTACAAGCCGTCCGCACTGCCATCGAGGCGGGTGTCTCACCCCGTCGTATCGCCCAGGGTTCTTCCGGCTCCTACTTTTGTCGCGACCCTGACGGGACAGTGGTGGGCGTCTTTAAACCCCGTGACGAGGAGCCCTTCAGCCAGCTCAATCCCAAATGGACCAAGTGGCTGCATCGCAACCTGTGCCCCTGCATGTTTGGGCGTAGCTGCCTTATCCCCAACCTGGGCTACCTTTCGGAGGCCATGGCGTCGCTGGTCGATCGGCGGCTCGGATTAGGCCTGGTTCCCCGCACCGAGGTGGTCGAACTGGCCTCGGACCGGTTCCACTACCGGCGCCGCGACCGGTGGGCTGCCCAACGCACCCGCTCGCCACGGCCGCTGCCACCGAAGCCTGGCAGCCTGCAGACGTTCCTGACGGATTTTACCGACGCCTCAACGTTCCTCGCGCGTCACCCATGGCCCACCGATTCCGGTCAGGCAACCACGCCCCAGGTGCGGCCTGTGACCGTCCCGGGCGCCAAGACCCCGCTACACGCGACTGATGCCGGAAGTGGAGGTCGGTACGGAGCAGTAGCGTCAGAAATCGGATCAGCGCCCGTTCCGCGCGCCCCCCTGGTCGAGGAGGTAGGGGACCCCTTCGGGCGGTCCCTCCCGGCCGGGGCCATCGGCCGCTCGGCGGAAAGTACCCCGGCCTCGCCCCGGCCCACCCGCCCGGTGACCCTGCCACCACCTGCTTTCAGGTGGACAGAAGCCCTGCGCCACCAGTTTCGCGTCCAACTCGAGGCGCTGGTCATTCTTGACTATCTGATTCGCAATACGGGTACGTATAATGCCTCCCTTCCACGGGCGATTCCTCATGAAAAGGGGTAGGCTACCCCCGGCCCCTGGCGTGGCTTCCATACCATCTATTATGCTAACCCTGCTTATACCCTAACCGTAACTCGCCCGTACGTCCCACCCTTCACTGTAGACCGCGGTAACGACAACTGGATGATTCGTTACTGTCCTGGTCCAGACTGTGCGCTAGACCGGAGTGCGGCCCGGGTGCTGCCTCATCTGCACCTCGCCGCCATCGACAACGGTTTGGCCTTCCCGTTCAAACACCCCGACCAGTGGCGGTCCTACCCGTATGCCTGGCTCGCTCTGCCCTCAGCCATGGTGGCCGGGGGGTTCTTACCCAGCACCCGCGCCCACTTTCTTCCGCGGCTCACCTCGCCAGTATGGTGGCGGGCCACGGTCGACGGCCTGGCGGCTCTGGCGGCGTGCGATCCGGACTTCAACCGCCGGATGTTTGATCGCCAGATTTCAGTCATGAAGGGCCAAGCGTGGAACCTGGTGCGTGCGCTACGTGACCAACGCAGCGGACCGCTCGAACTGGCCGAACTTCCCCCGGTGACTATTTCCACCGACGAGGTGGCCGATGAGCTCCAGTGTCACTGGCTCCTGTGTGAGGGACCGGGCCAGTCTACATCACCCGTTGCGGCGCCACCGGATTACCAGGTCCTCAAGACAGGCGATATCGGCCGGCCGGTCGGTGCTGAGATGCTACAATCGCGACTCAGCTACAGCAACCTCCCCCTCATTGTGGGCCGTCCAACCGTAGGCGCAGGCGATCTGCCACCGCGCGCCACGGGTGAAGAATCGGCGGACCGGTCCGCCGACACGCTCTCCTTGGCGTCTGGCGATGCCACCCCACCGTTCCGGCCCTACGTTACCCGCCGCTACTCGGTGCCGGTACCTGCCCCGTCCCGCCACGACCATTGGCCGCACCCGGGCCCGGCAACGACCGATCCGTCCCCGCGCAGCTCACTGGCGTCGGATTCCGGTGACGAGCCCCTGGTATCCATGCCTAAAGTATTGATGGAGCGCGTCGAGCCGGCCCCTCGTCGTCCGTGGTTGACCTGCTGGTGACCCTCCCCGAGGAGGTTGTGGAGGAGGTGCTGAACTGCGCCACGGACTTGGTGGAACACAGCGAGCCGCCTTTATTGACCCGTCTTCACTGATCTTTAGATTATTAAAGCTTGCATCGTCAACACGACTTGGGTCTACACCTGTGTACAAAATGAACAATAATATGCATACCTGGCAAAACCCAGTGGGTTAGTAGTGCGGTTGGACTTTAGGGTGGGGTCACCTGCCATTCCAGGGAATCGGGGGGGGGGGAAATGGCTCAAGGGCCGGTGGCCTCGTAGGACGAAAGGCAAAACCGTCATTACGATGGTGCCTTCTCTAAGTTGAGGGCCGGGTTCCGTGGCTTCTCAACGGCGCCTTGAGTGAAGGTGTGGGCTTGGTGAAAAATAGTTGCACGTGGTGGTCGTTAGGTCTCGGACCCGGTAGGTGGGACGGTCCAGATTACCCTGTCCGCGCCCACTCGTGGACCCGGCGTAGGGTAAGAGAGATGCGTAGCCCGCGTGCCCGGTCTTCGCCGTCTACGCGGTCACTGACGGCCTCGGGGATGGCGTGGGTCCATTGGTACCGGGCCTCACCGGCCAGGGTCAGCACGTCGCCGGGTTCCAGGTACACGGCCGTGGTGGATTGGGCGGGGACGGGGGAGGATGAAGACCCGTCCAGATAGGGCAGGGACTCGGTAGGGGACGCCGGGGCAAAAACCATTTGGCAAGGGCCACCTAGCGAAACAATGCCGATACCGTCCTCGAAACGGGCTAGGTCGACGTGCGGCCGAATGCCCTGGCCAGGCCGGTACAGGTTACCAATCAACTGGTCAAATAAGGGCGTACGGCCAAGCCAGGGCGGGTCGGCCAGGGCGGGAAGCAGAGCCCGGTAGATATCCTCCACCCAATGGAGCGGGGTTGGTAGCGGGCCAAAGTGCATGACCTGGTTGTTTTCGGTGGTCGCAAAGTAGCCCAGCCCCACGCAGGCGTCAAGTAAAGCCGCCTGAAGGCAGGGGCAAAGCATGCCTTTTACCACCAACAGCCCCGGCAGAGGACGGAGTCGGACTGTGTCGCTCGCGTCGTCACTGAAGGCACACCGTGACCCGCCCGCCAGTAACTGGGCCAGGCAGGCCGCCGGGAAGGCTGGGGTTGGTCCAACGGGTCGGAGCCCCCAGGCGAAGATAGGGTGTAGCGGCGGGTCTCTGATTGTGCTGTCCCCGTCCTCGGGATCGCTACCGAAGAGTTCGCTAAACAGGACCGGTGGGTCGGCCATCGCGGTCGGCCGGCGAATGCGCAAGAAAGCGAGAGATCCCAACAGCAAACAAAAGCGGTTCTCCTACGGGGCCGTAGCAGGAGCCGTGCCAGTCGGGCGGGCAACAGCTGGATTTCGGATAAACGAGTATCGGACGGCGGCGCAGTTCGTCGGCTATAGGATGTCGGGGCGACCCTGGCGGTTTGGGCCTAGGATAGGGAAAATGCGGGGTGCTATGCGGTACAGCCTTTGCTGGGGGTCCTTGACCAGGCCAACCGCCGGAAGGGTCTTTCGCCTGTAACGTCTACCTTGGCCCGGAAACGCTCTCCCCTTCAGGCATTACCCTACCACCGTGCACCTTACGACCCCATCTCACCTCTACGCCATGGCCGCACGCAGTCCCATCACCACCCACATTCTCGACGGCGGCCGCGGCGCCCCCGCCTCGGGCGTCCAAGTCATTCTCTTTCACGAGGACCCGTCCTCCCAGACCTACCGTAGCCTCGCCGAAAGGTAATGCGGGGCGACAGGCGTTACCGGTCCCTCTCGTTACCCCCACACCCGTCCAACCTGGCACGGTATTTACTCGCCCTTCCGCCTTCAACTCGTCTCCTCCTGCCCCCCCCCTATTACCCACAGTCTCACCGACCAGAATGGACGCTGCGAACAACTTCTGCCCCCAGGCACGTCAGTAGCGGCAGGCAACTACTATCTGCGCTTCAAAACGCGTAGCTACTTCCAAACGCGAGGCGAGTCGTCCTTCTACCCATTTATCGATATCCATTTCGAAGTGACCGACCCGACCCAGCACCACCACGTCCCCCTTCTGCTCAACAACTACTCTTACAGTACGTACCGTGGGTGCTAAGGATCCGCGGACATGCTCGCCCGGCCGCGGCTAGTTGTCAAATTCAAGTCAGGCAATCCTTGCCAGATAGTCGATGTGTAAAGCATCTTTTACTTTAACTAAACGTTTAGTCCAAGGAGGTGGAGTCGGATCATGGGAAGGTTGGAAGCCGGCAGTATTTTGAGAGGAGATATAATACGAACAAAGAGGATTACGAAGTCCTCGACAAATCAAGAATTACGGATGTGGCGGAGGCCGATTAACGGGGACCTGGGTTAGCCACTTTTTTAAACAACCAAAATCGAAAGCAGGGAGGCACGAGGAGTTAGGCCCGGCGCTGGCGGCGGGCCCGCACACCTTCGCGGAGGGATTCCAGCACCTTGACGGTATCCTCCCATCCGAGACAGGCATCGGTGACACTCTGGCCATAACGCAGTGCGGCCGGACCCTCAGCGGGGATATCCTGGCGTCCTTCAACCAGGTGACTCTCAATCATGACGCCAATGAGGGCATCGCCCGTGCGGGCCTCGCCCAGCTGCCGCTGGAGGTCAGCGGCGACGTGTACCTGGCGCGAAAACTGCTTGCTGCTGTTGCCGTGACTGCAATCGACCATGATTCGTGCGGGCAGCTTGGCGCCTTGCAGCTGCTTGGCCACGGTGGCGACATGGTCGGCGTCGTAGTTGGGACCGTCGTTACCACCGCGGAGGATCACGTGGCAGTAGGCGTTGCCCTTGGTCTCGACGATGGCACTTAGGCCCTGCTTGGTCACGGACAGGAAATGGTGGCCAGCGCCGGCCGCCTGGATGGCGTCGATGGCAATCTTGCATCCGCCGTCGGTACCGTTCTTGAACCCCACGGGCACGGACACGCCCGAGGCCAGTTCCCGGTGTACCTGGGATTCGGTGGTGCGCGCCCCGATGGCACCCCAGGTGACCAGGTCGCCAATGTATTGCGGGGTGATGGTATCGAGGAACTCCACGCCGGCGGGTAGACCTAGCGAGTTGATGTCGAGCAGGAGCTGGCGGCCCACTCGGAGACCCCGGTTAATGGCAAAAGTGCCGTTGAGGTCCGGGTCATTAATGAGGCCTTTCCAGCCCACAGTGGTGCGGGGCTTCTCAAAGTACACGCGCATCACAATGCACAGGTCGGCGGCGGCCTCATCGGCGTAGGCCTTCAGACGGTGGGCGTACTCCATGGCCGCCTTCACGTCGTGGATGGAGCAGGGCCCCACGATCACCACCAGCCGGTCGTCCTTTCCGGACACCACCCGCTCCACGTCCCGGCGGGCGGTCAGGATCGTCCGGGCAACCGATTCCGAGACAGGCAGGTCCTCCATGAGGATCTGCGGCGGAATGAGCGGCTTGATGCCGGCGACATTGGCGTCGTCCAGCTCATTGAGGGGCTGCGGCAGGTGGTACGGGGCGCGTAGGAGGGCCATGGTGGTTGCGAAAAACCCGTCGGAAGGTGTAAGGGGAGGGGGTATGATAGTGGCAACGAACACTGGGCCGGTCGGCTAGGGTTATACTGGGTGATTGCAGCGGTAAGTTGGACAGGAAATCAACAGAAACGGGGTACGTCTAGGCAGCCAGGTTAGGATACTCGGAAAAGGGCGCTGGTTATATACCACCAGGGAGGGGGGAGGTAGCGTGGACGCTGCCCCAAGCTGCTTGAACGTAAGGCCAGCCTTGTGGTTGTAGCGAATCGGCAGCGACGAGTAAGAATCCGCCCGGCCTTTGAGTCACTACTGCCCCTGCAACGCTTCGAGTTTGCTCATTGGTAGCGATCGCTCGATAGAACGCTCCCCGGCCTGAGCAATTTTTTATTAGGGGGTCACCCGCCAGCTCAGTGCGGCGTACAGCGGCGGATTACAAGGTGCTTCTGAATCATTAGCGGCGCAAGGGCCACGGTGTCGTGGACACTCCACTATCCAATCTGACCAAGGGGGCGGCAGAGACACAGTGGACTGACCCTCGGAGTACAGACCATGGTGTGTAGTACCTAGGTCTGCTAGGTCCCTGCCAGGTCTGCCGAACGGGAAGGAGGCTATAATCGGCGCATTGCTTTGGCATGCATGGCTGCAATGCTCATTAGATGCGCTCGTATCTGCTTGCCAAATGAGAGGTGGGCTCTAGAGCGAAACCTTTGCCAGCCTGCCTCACTAGCGTCGCCCCGGCTAGCCCCTCTCGCCGGCCAATTATCGTCAGGTGATCTGTAGGCGAATCCCCCTTATGGCAGTAGCCTACTGTCCCTGCCCAGCCCTGGACGCCAGGCGATGGCGGTTTCCAGAGCAGTGTCCAGCGTATAGTCTCCAGAGTTATACGGACAGCCGGTTGGTCTGTACGGTCGCGTGCAAGGCTCCTCCCCACTTGTCTATTGCGGCTACTCTCCTACTATTCACTCATTCCGTTACCAACCCATACCTGGCTGAGCGCCATACGCCTGCCCTCGCCCTCGTTTCTCGCTATCCGTTTACTGTTTATACGAAGCCAGCCAGATGCAGCGGCTGCTAGGCATGGCCACGCCAGTCAAAGCCTCCGCATTGCGTGGGACGGCTGGGTATACTATGCCTCCCGCGGCCCGCCACTCACAAGTTTGGGTTTAGTGCAGGTAGCCTGTAAACTCTCGTTATCTTTTCTCCACTCTTGTTTCGAGCTGTTTTTTTACTGACCAAACACCCGGTGCAATATCCCGGAGGAAGGAGATGGCCCACCCCATAGTGTCCTCGCTCACGCATGGCCCGAAAAGGGCCGTTGGCTTTGATAAATAGCGGCAACGCAAAGGTTTCTACCTTACTCACTTCGACCCAGCCGTGTCCTTACGGAGGTATATTTCCCTCCCTTGTACAGTAAACCAAAGTCGCCGGGCGCCGTATCTACACACCCGCCCCCACCACCCTGCCTCCATCTTCTAAGCGTCCCCTTGGGCGCTGACCGACCCCCCCTCCCCGCATCCGCATTGCACACCCCGGACGCCATGGACCCGCTCACCTTCCGCTCGTGGGTTTTGCTAGCCTTGGTGGTGGTGGTGGCTTGCTTTATCAACGCCCCACAAACGCTCCCTGTCACTAAGCGACTCCGGCTACCGTTAGACTTGGTCACAATTCCGCTTCTGGCCGTCATTATTGGCTTGGCCACCACCAGTATCTCCTGGGCTGACGTGGGCAACGGTATTGCCGGGTCACAAAATGTCCAGCCTTACGCCATCCTGGTCCTACTGCTGGCCCTGGCGTGGGTTTGCGTGTCACTAGATATGACCGGGTTCCTCTCGATGATCGCCTTGGCCGTGGTCAAACGCGGCGGCCGGAGCGGGCGGCGTTTCTTCCTGGTGATCTTCGCACTGAGCTTCGTATTCACCTTGGCCACCAATATTGACGTCGCCGTGTTGACCTTGACCCCGGTCACCGTGTACTTTACCGAGGCCATGCAGCTCTCACCCTATGCATTCCTACTGGGCGAATTCTTCGGCTCCAACATCTCCTCCATGATCTTTTTCATGGGTAACCTCAACAACATTATCGTGGCCGAGGCCTACGGGATGAACTTCGCCACCTACGCCGCTTGGATGGTCCTGCCGGCCCTGGGTAGTGCCGCGGTCACCGGCGCGGCGCTGCTCCTCCAGTTCCGTCGGACCATCCCGCGCCACATTGAGCTGCCCGACGTGAACCCGCGCGCCGCTCTGAAGGAACCCCGGGCGGCCTGGGTCGGCACGTTCTTACTCATGGGCATGACCGTGGCACTGGCGGTTTCCTCGTTCTTCGCCGTGTCCGTCTGGATCGTATCCCTTCCGTTTGGCGTGGCGGCCTGTATCGTGGACGTCGCCCGGGATCTGTGGAGCTCGCCACCCGCCCTGGACAACAAAGGCCCCTTGCCGCTACCCCGGCGCATCGCTCGCCGCATGCCCATTACCTGGGAGGTGCTGACCCGCCTACCCTACCCAGTCTTTCCATTCACCCTTTGCATGTTTGTCATCGTCCAGGCCTTAACCACGCACGGATGGACCCCACGGCTGGCCTGGCTGCTCACCCAGCTCTGTCCGGACCCCACGGCGGCGGTCTTCTCCATAGGCTTTCTGAGCGCCCTCGCCTCGGTCGTCTTTAATAATATCCCGGCCACGGTACTCTTTGTGAACGCCCTGCGGTCCCCAGAGTTTGTGGCCGACGATACCACCCTCCGCGCCGCCTATCTCGCCCTGGCCATTGGCTCCGATCTCGGGGCGCACCTTACCGTCCCGGCCGGCATGGCCGGTCTACTCTGGTCCTCACTGGCCCGGGCCAAAGGGGTCCGCTTCGACGGTCTCCGGTTCGTCCGGGCCGGGATCTGGACCTTCCCCGTCAGTGTGGCCTCCGCCTGTGCTATCTTAGCGGCTGAGCTGGCCGTCATGGGCGACTAGTACGGCCGGCCGAGGATTTTTGAAATCATGGGCTGGCGTGCGCCGTTGTGGTTGACCCGACTAAATACAACATTCGATGGGGGGTGTTTACCGCGTGAAGCGAGTCCGCTAGAGCCTGTCTCCCTCTCACTCTCTCTCTCCCCCATGTTGCTGAAACCTGTACCATTCGATTGTCCATGGCTTCCTGACACACATCCATTATAGATCACTTGGCAGCCTGGGGGAAAATCCCAGTCTAATTGTAACATCTCTCTGTATTGAATTGCGAATATAGATGGGTTAAAGTGATACTGCCGAACTTTCCACACTCTTAACCGTGTCCACCTTGAAGGATAGGCGGGATAATCGCGTTTCAGCAGTACTTGTGCAGGTATCCGGTGAAGCGAAGTGGTGGTGTTAGAGGCAGTACCCGGGGACCTTCGGTGGAGCCGCCCGGGGCGGGGCAGGCGGCCAGAGACCCGTGCCGATCAATCAGCTCACGCAGTGTTACGCCAGCCTGGATGGCCCGCACCTCGGCCGCCGTGGTACCCACCGTGATGTGCGGGATACGTGAGGCCTGCCCAGGGTATTGCCCGGCCTCGGCCTCCAGGGTCACGTGTAGGACCAACAGCCGGGTCGGGTCCCACACCGCGTAGTCAGCCCGCAGTGCGACCGGGGCAGCGGCCTGTTGGGGGTCGCTCCACTGTCGCTCGTAGGCGGCCATCACAGAGCGTAGGGCCGGGTTCCCGCTGAGTTCCTTTCCATGCAGGAGGGTGACGTGGTGGCCGGCAGGTACGCGATCTCGGGCAGCTAGGTTATCCAGTATGTTGAGGCAGGCCTGCGCGGCGGCCGGGTCAGGCCACGATCGCTCAATCAGGGCCGCGCGGAGCACGGTCGATACGCTCTCGTCCACTTTGAGCCCAAAGTAGGCCGCCGCCGTTGATTTGGTATTCGAGCCCTTGATCTCCTTGCGCACAGTGGGCCGGTAGACCAGGGCAGCCGCAACCGCCTCGTCCAGGGCGGCCTCGGTGGGACGAGCGAAGCCCAGCCGGGCAACCAGGTAGTCCACAACGCGGTCTAAGTTGGGCCGGGTGTCGAGCATGGGGTCCAGCTCAACGGCTTCAGTCACGAGGTGGTCGGCGTCGCTGGTCGGGTTGTACGGGCGGAACGACCGGAGAAATGACCATAAAATCCGTTCGAAATTAGGCGTCCGTCCGGGGGTCAACGACTGGTGGCGCTCTCCACGGTCGCGGACACGGAACGCAGTGGTCCGGAATACCTGTTCTGGGTCCTGGCGGTCCACAGTCCAGTACAGGGCCACGTATCGGCAGTGCGGGAGGGCCTCGCTGACTGCGGTGGTCAGGTCGGCGCGATGCTGGGCCAGGTGATTATTGCGGTCGGCCACCACGACTGGATGGGCCCCCAGCGCGTTAAGTACCGCCTGGTGGAACGCCTGGGCCCCGTTCCGGCGTGCGGTAATATCGTCATTCTGAACGTGGCCCATGGTCGGGTACAGGTGTACGAGGGCACGGGCGAGGGTGGTCTTACCGCAGCCAATCGTGGCAATGGGGATCAGGACGGTGCGCGGTACTGCAGGGGGTTCGTCGGCCGCCCGGTTTCGAAGTGCTGGTCTGTCCCTAGCATCGCTTGCCATGCTCCGGAACCGCAGGAAGGCTTCACGGGCGGCGATGATTCCCTGTCCACGCTGGAACGCCGGACCGCGTTTCGAGTCCGCCGCCAAATATCCAGGCACCCAGCGAGCATATGCCTGACTGAGCGGATTACGTGGACGCACAGGCCTACCGGCGATCAGCCGCTTAGTCAGCTCACGCCACTCGCGGTACTGAAGGTAGGGTTCGTCGTACTTGACCTTGAAGAGCATGGCATGGCCGTCGGCCCGAGCCCGGCAGCGCACCACGAACCCCTCGATGGGCCGGCCCTCGTAGACCTTGGCCTGCTCCACGGCGTCCGTGAATCGGCGCGCCGCAGTGTAGGTGGCCTCGGTGTGCACGGCAGTCGGCCAGAACCCAAAGTGCCGGGCCACTCGGGCCACGTCATCCGCCGGCCAGGTGTGCAACGTAGGCAGGTTGCGATTCAGGCCGTGCAAATAGAGGCCGCGCATGGCCTCCGGGTACGCCAAGACATGCTCCTCGAAAGAGTCGTCGCAGAGCTCAAACACGGCAGTGGCGTGGCGCCGGTGCAAGAATCCCGCCAGTTCAGCCTCTGTGCGGCCGGCGGCAGCCAGGTGACGCCGGACCCAGGTAGCTCCAACCTCAGCATGGCTGGATTCGCCGTCTCCCCGCGGGCCCAAGGCGTGCTTACTGGTCACCAGCAGGTGGGTCGCGTCGAGGGCAGCGGCCAGGATCAGGCAGCCGTTCTCCTTAACGGTTAGTTCGTAGGGGCCTACCGTATCAGCCTCCAAGGCCTTCGGCTTGGTCGTGGGCACCTCGCCTACGTTGAAAAATTTGTCGTAACCTCGGACCACGATTTCGAAACCGGCCTCGGTGGTTCGAGTGAATAGGCCCCGGGCAAGGGTAGGGAACGGGCACGGTACGGTCCGGTACATATGCTCGGTGAAGTGCCAACTGGTCAGCGGGACCGGGGAGTTTGCGACAGGATACTCGGTGGCTCGCACGCCGGCCTTCCGACCGCGGGAGGACAGGGCAATGAGCTCGCGGCTCAGGGTGTCCAGCTCGGCGCGGTCCAGTGCGGGTCCGAGGTGAGGGGCAAGTAAAGGGTCGTCCATTCTCGTGGGGATTGTGGTGAAGTGCTTGTACGAACGGTGAAGTGGGGCAAAGGAGAATGGGCTGTATAGTGTCGGGACTGGAAGGCGGAGTGGCATTGGTATAAATAGGCTAGGTGATGGCGGGGGGGGCAAAACTCAGAGTCGGCAAGGCTTGGTACCGTTAGCAGCCGACGAATGCGTGGGGTCGACGGGCCAGATGGAAGCAATGGAGAGGGTCGCTGCGGAGGAGGTGGCTGCGGTTCCACCGACCGCAGATGTGCTCCCTAGTGACTCAAGGAGCCCGAACTTCGCGTTGATAAAGTGAAGATTAGGAGCGAGGGCCGGGCGGCAATCCCAGAGGTAGACCTTTAGTGGTGGCCCAGGCTCGGTTGATTGTCCCGCACAGGTGAGCGTGCCTTCGGCGGTCCCGGCATCCGGGGTGTCCAGACAGCATAGCACGTGACGTAAACGACCCTATCCCTGCCGTCGGCTCCTTCCCTACTGGCACTCCGCTAGGCCCATCCCATCCTCCCCCCCGGTGGGCTGTGTCTACCTTTCAAGGTCTCAACCCCGCCCATCGTCAACCACCACCAGCTTCCTATTAGTTTGGCTGGGCTCATTCGTGACCAACCTACAGCCGACTGTATTCCTTGTTTCAGCTACCTATCGTCGCTCACATTCCCCGGCTCGCCCATCTTCTCCCCATCTGCATCCTGGCCATCCCCCCAACGCCTCATTGCGGGACACGTATCATTTGCGCCTCGGCCTTAGCCCGCCCCACCTCGCCACCACCCTGACCCTATCTGTCTCCGCCATGAGCAGCGCCATTGCGGCCGACCGGTCACTCCAGGCTAAGCAGTCTGGTAAGTTGTTTTGGCGCGAGCCAAACGGTAGCACCGATGCGCCACTTGCCTCCCCCTCCCCTCCTTCTGCCGTACGGAAACGCCCTACTAACCTATTAACTCTCACCCCCATTGTACGCACCTGCCCTGCAGCGGCCATTAAACGACTTCTTAACCTGAACCACGAACTCCCGACGGAGGGTACTGGTCCGACCGCGTTTACCTTCGACGCCGCCAACCGCGACAGTTTCAACGATGACGACAGCGGCAGCCTGCCCACCTGGAAGATCCTCATCCTCGACCGGTTCGCTCAGGATATGATTTCCACCTTGCTTAAAGTGAACGACCTGCGGGACAGCGGGATAACCGTCCACATGTAAGTGAGTCTATACCAGTCGGTGGCCGGTCCTGGTGGATGGAGCGGGCCGGTGGAATACAAAACATCTTCTAAGTGTCTCTCTAGCTGAACATCCGCCTCTTCTTTCTCTAACCCTATAGTGCCACCCTCCCACATACCACCCAGGGCTCTAACAAAGGAGCGGGTTCCTATCTCAGACGCCCCCGCTGTCTACTTTGTCCAACCTACCGAAGAGAATATCCAGCAGATTGCTCAGGTAGGTTATCCCCCTTTGTTTTTGGTGAGCGGCCGAGACCAATGGCTCTCTTTTCGCCTCCGGAACTCTCCCTGCGGCCTCACCTTACGCAACCCGCCATCGGGTGGACGACCTACTCCACCCAGTTTTTAACCTGCTTCATCGTCGCTCCTCGGCCCATTCCCCTCAATGTGGTCCTCCCTGTTTTAGGATATCTCGAAGAACCTGTATGACCTATACTACATCAACTTTACGCGGCCCGTCCCGCGGCCGCTCCTGGAGGAACTGGCCACGTCGGTGGCCCAGGCCAACAGGGGACACCAGGTAGCCCAGGTAAGTCGGGCCGACCGGCACGCCGTCGTCTGCACTTTATACAGAAAGCAGCCTGCCCACCTTCACAAGGATATGCCAACGAGGAAGGCAATAACCAAACCACTTACCCCGCAACGTTTTCTATACGGTCTCCCTCCCCTCCCTGTCAGATTTACGACCAGTACCTCAGTTTCACCTGCCCGGAGCCCCATTTTTTCTCACTCGGGCTCACGCAGACTTTCCAATCCCTGAACGACCCTAAGGCTTCCGAGTCGCTTATCGGCCAACTCGTGAATCAGATCGTCGACTCGCTGTTCACCGTGCTGACCACCATGAGTAAGTAGGCCGGGCCTGACTCTCCTCTTTTCTCTCACGCTCTTCCCTCACGTCCGCCGCTGCCAAACCGCTCTCCAACTTAAATCTATGTTTCGATTTATTTGACACCCACCCTTCCCTCAGACATCGTCCCGGTCATTCGCTGCCCGCGGGGCGGGGCCGCTGAAATGGTTGCGCACAAGCTGGACTCGCGGCTACGCGAGAATATTGCGAATTCGCGTTATAGCCTCTTCACCGAGACACTGGGGTCTGGCGGTCCAGCCAGTGCCCAGCCGCGCAGTGTTCTGGTCCTGCTCGACCGTAACTTTGACCTGCCGGCCATGCTGAGCCACGCTTGGACCTACCAGGCGCTGATCCACGACGTGCTCGACCTCAAGCTGAACCGTGTTACCTACACCACTCAGGAGAACAACCGCCCAGTCCGAAAGTCATTCGATATTAGCACTACCGACACGTTTTGGGCCCAGAACGCCGCTCACCACTTCCCTCAAGTGGCAGTTGAAATTGACGAGGCATCCAACCGATTCAAAAAGGAGGCCGAGGAAATCACCCGCATCGGCGGCGTGTCTAGCTTCGAGGAGATCAACCAGGTCGACATGACTGCCAACACGAAGTTGCTCAAGTCAGCCATCAGTGCACTTCCGGAGCTCACCGCCCGCAAGGCCGTCATTGACATGCATATGAACATTGCCACCGCCCTACTCAACGTTATCAAGGACCGCCAACTGGACGTATTTGTCCAGATGGAGGAGAACATCAGCAAGCAGGTAGGTAACGAGAGTGATGAGCTCCTCCCACGACCCGAGGCGGAGTTTGCCTCCCCCTTCCTCCAGTTAACAAGGGTGTGGCCGTCCTGATCGGCGCTCTAACACTGTACCACCCCCCCCCACCCCTTGGTCAACGGTCCTACTTCCGCTTTCCTTCGCTAACCCACTGCAGAACAAGGCGGCCATCCTCGAGGCTATTCAGGACAAGGAAAAATTAGGCGCCGAGGATAAGTTGCGCCTATTCCTCATTTACTACCTCGAGACACCAGCCATGGGCGAGGAGGACATCCAGACGTTCGAGAAGGCCCTTCAGGAAGCCGGCTGTGATCTGGCCGCCTTTAAGTACATTGAACAGTAAGTGCCGACCCTCCGCCGGTAGCCCACAGGTATAGTGGGAAGCAGGAGCACTCCTGACCTAGGGGTCCGGTCCGTACGGGTGGCCAGTACCCATATACCGGCGCTCAACGGATCACTTATTCGCCCATCGCAACCTTCCCCCTGCCTTACCACCCCCACCCGCCACTAGGTTTAAGTCCCTGTCTAACGTCACAACCATGGCCGTCAACCCGACTGGCACCTCGACCAAGCCCACGAACGACTTCCTGGGCCGCTTCAGCGCCATCAGCAACAAAGTAAGTCGCTGGACGACCACTGCCCCTTGCCTCCGCTTGCCTGGATCGACTGGTCAAAACTTTCACGTCTCCGCTAATCACCATTTCACCCTACCCCGTCTGTCTTCCTCCCCTTCTTCACCATTGACCAGCTCACCGATCACCTACGGGAGGGCGGTGGCAACCTGGGTAGCATCATCTCAGGTGTACGTAATCTCCTGCCCAGCCGACGCGATCTTCCGGTGACCAAGCTAGTAGATACTCTGATGACCGGGTCGGGATCCGAACGTACGCCATTCGGCGCCCTGTCCCCCGTACCGGGCGGCGGGGGTGGTGGTTCCTCGGCCTCACTGACTGCTCTGGCGGCTGCGGACGATTACCTGTACCTCGATCCCAAGCAGGTGAAGCGCGGTGCCTTGGCCAGCGCGGGTGGCAAGCTTGCCCGGCCGCGGACAGCTTTCGAACACGCCGTTGTATTCGTAATCGGTGGCGGCAACTACATTGAATACCAGAACCTTCAGCAGTTCGCACAGGCCTCGGTACCCCCTAAAACCATCGACTATGGGTCTACAGATATCGTCAGCCCTGGCCAATTCCTACAGCAACTAGCCCACCTGGCACCACTGCCCAGGACCTGAGAACTTGGGTACGTGTAGGGGCGAGAGAGAGAGAGAGGAGGAGCAATCACTGTCAGGGTGCGTGCGTCCAGAGCCAATAAACATGTATTGCGTGTACACCCCTATAAAAGGTGAAAAATTCGGAGTATTTTATGGATTTCATGGTTCACTCAGGGTAGTAATGTTAACATTTCATTGATACAAATGGCAAAGAGGCCCGCGTCTCACAGTCTGCCTCGCCTAATGGCATTGTCAACGACCTATATTACGTCATTACTCTCGTCCCAGCCGTCTCACCCAGCAACCTTACTGCTATGCCAAAGTACGACGGGCAACACACTCGTATAGTGACGGTAACGGCTGTCGAACTACGGGCTCTTAATCCTCTATGGGGGTTCCAAGGAGAGGTGGAGCATTTTGAGGGAGGAAGGGTTCAGGTCGATCGAGTGTAGCACAAGAAACCTGGCCACGGCCAGTCTACAGCCTGCCATACCTTTCGCTGCCTGACGTAAGCCGTGCCACAGCTACGCCTGGGTCGAATGAGGCCCATAACAGCCCGGGGCGGTGGCCTCGAACCTCGACTCGTGTTCAGCCGTAAATTATTGCATTGACTTTTTTTTGTTGCATACACTTTCATCATAACTTTTAGTTGCCATGTCTCGCCACCGTCTCGTACGCAACCTTGACCTCGACGGTACGTCCACGGCACCATTCTATTAGACCGTGTAAGGGAGGTGACTGAGGAGATCTCAGTTACCCAGCCCTACCCGCATTCCACCACTTGTCGCGTCGGCCGGTGCGTCAGTGGTTACCACTTCATTAACCGTCACCAATTTCGACATTTCTACCTGCACCCCTGCTCATAAACCAACAGAGGAACTCGACGACGGCTATGAAGATGAGTACCCTGACGATGAGATGACCGAGGACGACTTTGCTAGCCTCCAGGCCGGTCTGAAAGCCGTCCGAGAGGTCGTAAGGGACGATGCGCCCCTCACTGATAAGGAAATACAGGACGTTCTTTGGGACAGCTACTTTGACACGGAGCAGACCATTGCTTGGGCCCTGGGTAGGTAGAAACATGTAAATTTAGGTCGCCCCTTGAACCACGTATTCAACGTCAATTACAGCTCGAGTAGTTGTGGCAGTAACTAGACCTACTACGCGGTTCAACAGATATACGGCCGCCGTGCTAACTTTGCCGACCCATTCCTAATCCCACTCCCCGTAACAGACACGGCGGCCAAGCGTCGGAAGAAAGCCGAACAACGTGCCAACAAGAAAGGTGAGTGCTCGCTTGAGATTTTTTTTTTACTTGTTCGTCTCTCTCTCTTCAGTTACGGGCAGAGCCGGTGTCGTTTGGTTGGCAATATGCTGGAACTCGCGCCAGTAAACCGCGAGAAAGGGCCTAAGCTGTAGGCTGGTGGGCAAGCCAGCGTTGCCCAGAGGGTATCCGGCCACGGCCCCGCCTCCTGACCCCTTCCCAGCGTTTGTCTGTTCTACTCCCGACCAACACCGCTACCTATCTTTACGTGCCGCGTGTTGCCGTGCTCTAGATATGTCGCCTGCGCCGTCGTCCGTTACTCCATTCGGTCGATCGTCGCCATTGGCGGCCCTCACCGGGCGCGGCACACCACCCGCGGCGTCGGCCCCCCGGTCCCTGCAAGCTCTCGCTGCTGGAACCCGAGGAACGTTCTCGGCGTCGTCGGCCCTAGCCAGCTTGCGCCCTGGGTCTTCACCAGACTCCGCAGGTCGGCCGCCCCCGTCCCTCAGTGACCCGGCTACACGACCGACGAAATTGCCGTCACTACGAGGCCTATCAGTAGGGCCGGCGGCCCCGTCTCTCCGCAACCTGGCTACGCGCCCAGCTCCATCGATATCGCTCCGCGGCTTGGCCACACCGTCGGTGAAATCACCGTCTCTAAGTGACTTAGCAACTCGGTCAGCAACCCCATCTCTCCGTGACCTGGCTACCAGCACGAGAACTCTTTCCATCCGCGATTCAGCCGGTTCGCTGCGGCCTTCGCAACCGTCTACCAGCGCGGGCCGTGCCCAGCCGCTTGCGCCGACCCTTACGGTCACCCCAACTCTGCCCGCGGAGCGCTTGGTCTCACCACCCTCCGCGCTGGCCAATTTCCTGGGGAAACCTCCGTCAAACCGGGCACCCCCACCCCCAACCCAACCTCACCTGCCGTCCCAGCTGTACCGGGACCTGGCCACGGCGACTTGCGATCCTCGGCGACTCGACCTACCCCCGACCGTCCTCGACACCCTCATCTACTTTACGCCCTGGCTGGCGGCGGACCGTCCCGCTGCACCCATGGAAGTCCAGCCCTTCACTTTCGACCAGCCCAGCCGCGATGATCTTGTGTCGCAGGCTCAGGGGGGCAGTCAGTGGGGATCGTAGTCTCCTTCGGCGGGTCGTAGGAACGCGCCAGCGTTGACCGCTAAGGCCACAGTCATGCGGGTACCCGTCATCCTCCCTACGTTATCCTCTTCCGAAAGGAGCGCATGTCCGCTCTTGCCTTTCGTACCTACCCCCCGTAATAAACCTTTACGACTAACTCACTGCCTCTTTTCTCACCTGCGCCACCGTAAACCTGACCGGACTGATCTCCCCTCCTCTTTACACCGCGTCACCGGTTGCAGCACCACCAGTAGCCAAACCGACCCCGCTCCCGCCTGCCACACCACCGGCAGTTCAGGAAGCGGAGACTCGAATGGCGCATCTGGACGTGAACGAACCTCAACCAGCCCCTATCGATGGTATCGCCTCCGCCCCGCTAGCCAAAGCCGCCCCGCGCCTCAACCTGCTTGAAGCTTACCGTCAACGTGAAGAGGGCAAGCCCCGTCTGAACCTGATCGTCATCGGCCACGTCGATGCAGGAAAGAGCACTCTCATGGGCCACGTGCTCTACCTTCTTGGCCAGGTTCCCGAGCGGATCCTGCAGAAGTATGAACGGGACGCCACCCGGTCAGGCAAATCCTCCTTCCACTTCGCCTGGGTTCTGGACGCCACCGAGGAAGAGCGAAGCCGGTAAGTATGCCCGAGGCGATCAGGAAGGTGCGGCTATCACCGCAGCGGGAGATAATCGCCCCAGTCAGTTCCCCCTCCCCCCTATTCAATTAACTGACACTGGAATCATAGCCTTTTCTTCCTCGTATCCGTGTAATCCTGTTTTTACTACCATGGCATGATCCCTCTCAATTAGCGGTGTAACCATCGACATTGCCACCTCCCATTTCGAGACACCCCACCGGATCTTCACCCTTCTGGACGCCCCCGGTCACCGCGATTTCATCCCCAACATGATATCTGGTACGGCCCAGGCTGACGCTGCGGTGCTGGTGGTTGACGCCACCCCAGGTGGGTTCGAAGCCGGCTTTGGTGACCACGGCCAAACCAAGGAGCATGCCCTCCTTGCGCGCGGACTGGGTGTACAGCAGCTGGTGGTGGCCGTCAACAAACTGGATACGGCGGACTGGGCCGAGGGCCGATTTGCTGACGTGCGCGATCAGACCGCTGCCTTCCTGGTGCAGGCAGGTTTCCGTGCAGATCACCTCACCTTCGTGCCCTGCAGCGGACTGCGCGGCATCAACCTCGCCACTCGCCCGGACCCCGCTACAGAAGCCTCGGCGCTCACGGCCTGGTACGACGGTCCCTGCCTGGTTGAGGTGCTGGACGGACTGTCAGCCCCCGAGCGGCTGGTCGACGCTCCCTTCCGCCTGTCGGTGACAGACTTCTTCCGTGGTAGCCTCACCGGTGGTCCGACCGCCGGCGTGGCGGCCTCAGGGACGACAGTCACGGCCACGGGGCGGATCGCCAGCGGAGCCGTCCAGGTAGGCTCTCAGTTGGAGCTGGTCCCGGGCCACGAGAAAGGTCTAGTCAAGGCCCTCGAACTCGACGGGGAGACGTCAGCCTGGGCCGCAGCGGGCGACACGGTCATGCTGACGGTGCAGGGGATCGATCTGACTCAGTATAGTATTGGCTCTGTCCTCTGCCCGCTGCAGCAGCCTATTCCCACGACCACCACGTTCATCGCCCAGGTGGTAGTATTTGAGGTGCAAGTGCCCGTGACCCAGGGTTTCCCGGTAAGTTGCGGTGTTAAAAGGATGGGTACCGCAGGGCGGGAAATATATGTACTGTACCACGGAAGGATTGCATGAGTATCTCGGTTAGCTAACCCGTTGCCTCTCCGCCATCTCTGCCTACCTCGCGTCACATGGCCGCTAATGTCCAGGTTATTCTCCACTACCAGAGCCGGAACGAGCCAGCCTACATCTCCCGCCTCGTTGCCCAGCTGGACAAGCGAACCGGCGAAGTGACCAAAAAGAAGCCTCGGTAAGTTGCCGTTACACCATATGCCGGAAAGTATAGAGAGTTTGATATGGCCCTGACCGCCGTCCCCCTCCCTCCACTCTCACATTACGTGGAATCTAGAGACACATGGCGAGCCTCCTACCTGACCTGCCTTCGGCCTTTTGCCTTGCTCACCCGCTTCTTCTCCCTTCCCACCAGCCATCTGCCCAAGTCATCTGCCGCCAAAGTGGAGATCACCACCCAGCGGCCCATTTGCCTGGATACGTTTGAGCGGTCGAAGACCTTCGGCCGCGTCACTCTGCGCAAGGGTGGCGAGACTATTGCGGCCGGGATCGTGTTGCGTCTGGTCCCGTAGTTCAACCTAGACATCTCTGCCATGATGGCAAACGTCGTGTATCCCACTATACACTTGCATTGACAGGCTTACAGTTTTCTATTGAAAGCCTGCCTTTTTAATGACAACCAACGGCTAAAGTAAACGCTTTATCAAATTCTATACAAGGGGGGGGATCGGTTCCAAGATGGAAAAAGGCTGGGTGGAGAGTGGGCCCCACGAGCAAAAGTCGCGACTATCTACAAACGGAGAAAGCGGGATAATTAAAGGGGGTAGTGGAAATACGGAGGGGAAGGGAAGGAGCAGACGGGTTGGGGTCAAAGAATACAGGCATCTATCGGAGGAGGGTGCATTGCCCCAAGGGGCGGGGGGCCGGGGGATTAATAAGGAAACCATGGTATATCAAGCATAAAATAAGCCAATAAATATTATCTAACGAAGGGAGCACATCGTGCGCAGAATAAATTACTGGACCCCTAAGTATCACTCCATGGCGCCGCCATTGAGGAGGGTGGCTTGCATCTCGCAGACCATCTCGTCAATCGTCTTGCCGTTCGGACCTGTAACGGTACTACCCGTGGTATCCTGCTGAACCAGCTCTAAAAAGGGGTTACTCACTTTACCGTGGATAACGGGGGCGGACGATATACCCCCGCTGCTAAGGTCCCCGCTCCCACCGGTCCCCGCCATCGTAGTCTCGACCACACCACCACCTCCGCTACTGAGGTGTGGCGGCGAGGCCGGCCGTGTCATAAAGTCGTGAGTAGGCGGTAGAGCTGTGGCAGCGGCGGCGTCCGTGCCGCCCAGTACTCCGTTGAGGCATTCCGTGCCTAGGGACAGACTATCAGGGGCGGTGGCAAAGTCCATTATGCAGTCAACGGTGGCGTTCGTGGTGACCGCAGCGGCAGCCAGGGCGGCAGAGTCAGTGACGCCCTCGCTGCCCAGGAGCCCGAAGCCACTCCGGGCCAGGGCAGCCTTCATGGCCTCCTCGAATTGCGCGGTGTGAAATTGGTGGTCGTCGGTAGCCCCCAACTCGCCGCTACCGGGTTTGGCCGGATTGGCCGAATCCACCAGCGGCGGCTGGGAGGTACCACCGCCTTGCAAGGCAGACAGGAGGTCCTGGTGCTGCTGTTGATGCCGCTGCATGGCCAGCAATTGCTGTTGGTGCTGGAAATCGGCGACCGTAGCCGGTACGGAGCCCATGGAGGAGGCATTGTGTTCACCTGCATTAAGGGCTTTGAGGACGGCCAAGGTGTGCCGCCGGTGCTGCAGGCTGTGTTCGGCGTTGTACGGATCGGCCACCGAGTGCCGGCGACCTACGGCGGGGGGACGATCATTGGCCCGTATGGCGTGGGCGCCCGCCGCCCCGTGGGACCCGGGGAGGCCTGACGAGGCCAGGTACGGATTGAGCGAGGAGGTAAGGTAGGTCGGGTGAGTAACGCCCAGGTGGGTTGGATAGGCGGTCGGGAGGCCCAGGTAGGGGGCAGCGTTTGAGTGGCTCGCTGTTGAACCCGAGGCATGGATGTGGTGCAGGTGAAGCGGGTTGATAGTGGTCCCATCCCCCAGGGCTGTGGGGTTCTGGTGCAGGTAAGATGGTGCCGAGCCGGGTGCTTCGGATGCCATCTGTTGCTGCAGCCACTGGCTAACGTTGGATGCGTTCAGGACTGACGTGGAGAACCGGCGCTGCTGCTCGCTCATCCGGTACTGCTGGAGGTAATCTGGGGTCCCGCTGTTCGCCCGGTCAGGTACCGCACCACTTCCTGGAGCGTCGGCCGGAGCCATGGTCATGACCGGTTGCAGGTACATGGAATTGCCATTCGCCGCTGTTCCGTCTCCGTTGACCATGGCTTGATCCTCGCCACCAAGGCCGCACTGGTCGAGGGCGATACTGGCGGTAGTGCTGTAGCTGGCGGTGTATTTGCCGATGATCTTCTTAAGGGCGAAGGACAGGACGCGCCAGGGGAATACCTTAACGTCCTTCTCAATGTTGCGCGGTTTGGGGTTGGGAAAGGACATGATAAGCTTGAAGAAGGTGGCCGAGTCCTCCTTGTTCTTGGACACGGTTAGTGGACGGAATCCTTCGAGATTCCGACGGATCCGGTTCTTCTCCTCGACCGTGAAGCGAACGCCAATCAGGGCCTCCAGAAGATATATACAGTCGACACTGGTGATGAAGAAGTCGTTCTTGTCGTCCCAGTAGATACATGACACCACGATGCTGTTCTGCACGCGTTCCGCCGCGGTGACCGGGTTGAACCCGCAAATGATGTGATTGTGCTCGTGCCGACGCCAGAACTGCACCAGGCGCCGCCGGTTGCTACTCTCCTCAGCCGTCCAGTCGTACACGGCCGCATCTAGGTCGCCCTCGATATCCAGCTTGGCCTTGTTGAGCAGGGACGCATAAGGGTTAAACCCCAGATAGGGCACGTCGCTGCCGTCCGTGACCATGCCCGCGGACGTGGCGTCACCGCCGGCGTGGCCCCCTAGATCGCCAGGCGTGTTCTTCTCGGAATCCTTGGGCTCGCTCAGCTCGCTAGCGTTGGCGCTGTCGACAATCTTGAGTCCGGTGCCCTCAGACACACCCGCCGGCGCTCCAGGGATCCGACCCAGGTTATCCGGCATTACACTGGATACGTCCATGGAAAGCTGAACTGTGGTAGGGGTAGCCATAAGAGAAAGGGGAAGGGATGTGAACGGGATATCTATGGGTTTGGACTTCCGAGGGTAAAGGCTCGAGATGAGGGGAAGACGGTGGGAGACGGAACGCCAAAAGGTAGAGTACGGGGCTGTCGTGCAGCACAGGACGTAAACCTCCAAAAGTAATAACCCGATGGAGTTGGGGAGTGGTGGTACGGTCCAGCGGGCCGGAGGCAGTATGAAATATAAAGAGTTAGTCTAATCCATTAGACGTGCTATATAAATACCGCTTGCCCACGTCCTTTAGCCGTTGAGCGACTAAGAAAGATCTGCAAACGACAGCGAGCGCCAAACCCTTATAGGGGCTGAGGAAAGTGATCGAAATGGTCATAACCAACCCAGGCCGCCAGGAGACACGGTGGCGCACCCCAGACGCGCTCGAACATTATCAGAAGGATCCCGCGGAGAGGCAGAGGGGCACCATGCAAGTCGGATCATATGAATAGGCTTACCTCGCGGTATTCGTGGTACTGGCCGCTAGATCAAAGCGCAGCGAACGAGAGGGATATACGCAAAGCTAAAATTCCTTATCAATGGAATACGATACGGTCGTCACGAGGAATTACGAAAGATGAACTGGGTAAGGTTGGAGATGAAGCTGAAGGATATCGCTTGAGGGCGGAACGCAAATTTGACATGCCGTGGAGCGGGGTGCAGCTGAAACCAAACCAAGCCGGCGCGGTCGAGCAAGGGCACTGTGTATATATAATGTCTCAGGGGCACGCGGGGATCGGTTTAGGTCTCACTCTTCACAGACAGGTGCGCCGAGGTAAAGTATGAGGGTCGAAGGGTGAGGCGCAGTGTTAGAAAGGGCGACCCGATCGAAGGTTTCAAAAGGCGCGACAGACGAGGGCAAGGGAAGATGGAGTCGCGCCGGGAGACCCTGAATCAGGGGTTGAGACCGCTAATTATAGCCTTAGTGAAGGTTCCCCGCACTTTCGATCGCTGTGCAAAGTGTGAAGGTGTTAGGGATGGCCGGCCAGAGATCTAGGGGCGCGGGGTAAAGTAGAAGGAAGGTAGGGCCAAGAAAGAGAAGCGGAGGGTAAGCATGAAAGGCGAAAGGACAAATGGCAATTAACAGGAGCGCCGAAAGGTGGTAGCGATCGGGCGTCCCTGGGCGATAAGGTGATTATATAGGGGCCACCTGAAGTAACTGTGGCCGGCCCGGCTAATCACCGTCCGCAGATCACCCTCTGCCTATAGCGGGCGGGCACAACGGACTCGAGAGGAATCAAGAGGGTGACGTGACAGAAAGAGGCGCGTTCCCTCGCCAACCAGAGGCAGTCGATGGGGCCGACGTTTTGGTCAGCAAGTGGGTTCCCTTCCCCACGTCACCCGCAAACCATCTTCCCTCCTTCCCGAGCTGCCCCCAATAGGGCCCTATCCAATGCATCCGCCAGAAAGGAGGGGGAGGGAAAGAGCGGACCCTCGGTATTGAGAAGGGGGTCAAGTTTATCCGCCCTATAATTTGCTACACCTCTCTCTCTCCGGCTGGTCCTGGGCGCAGCAAATGGAACAAATGGAATGGATAGATACAGGGTTTGGCATCCTCTCACCACCCACCATTTCGTAACACTGGCTAGGCTGCACCGCCATAATGGAGAGGCGTGGATTGGGCTCAATAGCCAGAGTCGCAATATTCACGCACTAGTGCCAATAATCAAGGCGTATACTTCTGGGACACTGTAATTAATATTCACGATACGGTCTGGCCCAGCTAGCGCCTGAGGAAACTGTCAATGAATTAATACATCCATACCTGCCGTCAGGTACCCCGGACATCGGCTAGTTCACTATATCGTTATGTCCCGAAGCAATGTTTGTCTAGGCCTACCTCCCCCTTGGACTTGCCAAAGTTGGAACCACGCGACATCAAACTGACTGGCGAACCGAGCTTCTCCGCCCGCTAATCGACTTTGGGTGGAAATAGGGACGACGGCGTAGAGGAGCAATTAAGGTAAATTGGCATAGTAGGTAGTTTTTGGCTGGAATCAATGATTAGTCGAATCGACGGGACGAGGGCGGCCTGACAGCTCTGCCGCCAAGCCCATCAGGCAAACTATCAGCCGCCGACAGTCGCCAATAGGGGCGCAATGGAAACGATGAATGGCTAAGCACTAGCCCTTTCAATCAAACTATTGCCGGAGGGGCGGTAGGCTATTCCCCAGCCGTTGTAGCACCGAAAGATCCTCCACCTGTCATCGACGTAGACTAATCAGTGGCGCCGGGAACCTTCGGTTATAACTGAATCTAGGTTGACTGGTACGACTGGTAAATTGGTGTGACTGCGTGTGAAGAAAATCAATACGGCTATTGCCTAGGAGACAAGCCAGGGCGGCCTGATCCTACGGGAAGCGGTGAAAGAGGGTGCTTGCTTTCGCATTACTTCGCCAACCGTACACTCTTTGGCACTACATCAAGCCTAGGGTTAACGGCCTTGTACACGTATTGAAGTCATCCCATTTCACTTACTCTGTACAGTTGGTAAACGGTCTCCGACAAAGAGGCCTTGGAAACTGGAGCTGGCCACTACATCGCTAAGCATTCTGCCGCGGTAGAACGTCTAAATATCGGAGCTTTGTCGCTCAAGCCCAGGGACGGCGCCTTTTTGGACGCATAGTGAGAGTTCCACTGTACTGTAGACAACGCTATGTTTGGGGGTGACAAAGTCTCCACCGCTCGTCCAGGACCGGTACCGGACAAAGATGGTAGGCAGGTCACCCCGATAGGACACCTTCGATTATGATGGCCGTTCCCTCAACGCCAATGTCCCATCTGAGACCCTACCCGATGGTAGTGGCCCAAGTCTCAGCCGATCTGAGAAAACAATCCTGAGCCAGGAAAATAATAAGCGCCTCCTGCCTATTGTGGCCCGGAGATCGATAGAGTGCCATGTCCCTTGTGCACGTACCTGTGGGCTAGAGCGCTGGGCACTGGCAAGGGCGAGGGAGGGCTGGCTGGAGAAGCGCGCGCCGTACACTGGCGACGTGTGTGAAAAGGGGCGGCGATAGGAAGCCCCTAGCTGACCAAACTTGCGTCCCTACCCTCTCCCTGCTAGGTAGCGCCCCACAACCCCTCTCGGCTTTGGGCTTTAAGGGGTGTAATGCGTAAAGTTGAGGGGAGAGACGGATGGATTAGCTGGTGCTCTTATCGGCAGCATTCCTGCAGGCCGCCCCTTTGGGCCCAGTATTAGCCGCGCACGCCCATGGCCCCTCGCGCCTTTTCACCTTTTGCCTTTCCGCCCTCTGCTATGGCCCGCCTTGGTTGCTGCCCCTGTGATGGCGCTTTCCCGCACTCAGGCCTGCAAGGCACTCCTTGTAGTATCCGACCAATATTTTGAACTGGCGACCAGTGCCCTAGAATATCCCCTACGCCACCCCACTGCCGATTTCAAACGACTTAACCCTGGCTTCCTGGCCTGGAGGGCTGGCTCCCCTTCACCATACCCGCGTGTAAACGTGTGCCTGGGAGGGCGATGATGACGTACGCACAGGGTCAGCCTTACCAACGTGGACCAGCATCAAACGAATCCTTCCTTTCTCCTACCTACCGTCACACCGCGTGGTATGTACGGTTGTATTCCCCTTCATGATTACTAGGGGGGAGGGATGCATACCACCCATGACGACGCAAAAAAAAAAAGCAAGCGTTAATCAGACCCAGAGACACGCATTTTTCTAATGGCAAGAAGGCACGTATGAAGCGGCGTTGGCCACGGGGTACGAACGAACGGACCGCCGACAACTTAACCTAAAATTGCGCTGAAGCTGTCACCTGCCGGTTGACATCGATGGTCACTACCAGGTTGAGCGGACATGGCAGCCCGGCAGCTTCGGTGGAAGTCCTCAGGCCTTCCCGGGCCAGCCGGGGTAGGTAGAGTGTATAGGCCGGCATGTACCGGTCGACAAAGTCCCGTATCTCCGCATCGCTCAGAACCGTCCGATCGGGCCGACTTCGCGCCAGCGCGTGCTCCTGCTGGAGGCGCCACTGATACACGACTCCGATATCGGGTGTATCGATACCTACAAAGCAGTCCAATAAGGGGTACCAGGCCGCTTCCAAGTTCCGTAGGTGCTGATTGATCTCCCGAAGCTGGCCCAGCGTATAACGCCGGAGCAGCGTGCCCACTACCGACCGATGGTAAACGTTATCAAGCTCCGCATCCGACAGGGCACGAAATCCAACCATCCACCCTTCGAATAAAACAACCTGAACAGGCGGGGTGATGATCGGCCACTGCTCTGGTGGACACCGATCACCGCGGCCACCCCGGAGAGCCTTGTCATAGCATGGCACGCGGACTAATTGGCCACCACCCTCGTTGATGTCGCGCAGCGCGGTAAGGGTCTGTGTTCCGAGCGCCAAATCGTGCGTCCCAGGCTCCCCGCGGTAGCGAAGCAGTGGGTTTAGAGAACCGGAACGACCAGAGGCTTCGCCGTCGAGACTAGCGTAGCCACTGGTGTGGTACCGCCGTTCCTGCTCGTCGTACGTCAGGTAAAAATCGTCCAGCGACACCGTGACGGTTGGGACGTGGTAGGGCGCAGCACCGAGGCGGGCACACAGCTGCCGGCAGACGGTTGTTTTGCCACTCCCTTGCGGACCGTTGAATGCGACCATTAGTGGCCGCACGGGAGCTGCGCTAGGCAGCGCCGCGGCACGCTGACGGTGGGCTAGCAGGGTGCGAAGTACAAAGTCGGTGGCGAGGTTTACCAGGGTTTCCATGGCTGGGTAAAATACCAGACGGTTGAGCGAAGTAACTCCGTAACTGTCTAGGCCGACGCTACGGATGAGGGCAAGGCGGCAACAGGGATCAAAAACGACGTGTGCTCAGGTGGCAGGGATAAAAGGGGGGCCGGCGACATGTCTTATTGAGCAGGGGTTGAGAAACAGCGTGGGTCAACCAGCTGTCGCCAAAGGCTAGCTAGAATCAGAGAAGCAGGGAACCCCACCAGGAGGGCCCTGAACCCCCCCCCCCCCTCCGAGCTCTAACCGAATCGGTTACTCGGTTGAAAACCGGTGACGAATCAGCGGGAGGGGGGAATGGGGTCGCCCTGTGCTGCTGTCCCAAAATTTCGATCAGGCAACTTGAGGGTGTGCCCCAGCAGGCGAGTACTAAATATTGGCCTCACCTACGATCCTTTTGGGTCGCATACCGATTGCCTGCTGCTGTTAGTGATTTTCCAAACTTGTCATCCCCCCCCTCCCCACCCATTTGACCGAACTCAGCCGTTAGCGTCCTGCTGCTCACGATCGCACCACTATGCTCGCCACCGCGACCTCTCGCTTTCTCGTCGGCCAAATGGGCCGTGCGGGCTCCTCCCGTGCCCTGCACTCCAGCCGAGCCGCCTGGGATAACGCGCCGTTCAAAGTCAACGTTAAGCTAGTGGCCCAGCTGCGCAAGGAACTCCAGGTCCCTATGAACAAGGCTCGCGAGGCCCTCACTCAGTGTGAAAATGACTACACCCGGGCCCATGCCTGGCTAGTCAAAGACGCTGTGGCCAGCGGCGCCGCCAGTGCGGCCAAACTGGCCGAACGGCCCGCCGACTGCGGCCTCGTTGCGGCTGTGGCCCTGTCTGATACTAACAGCGAGCCTGGCCGCGTCGGAACGCGGGGTGGCCTGGTTGAGCTGAGCTGCGAGACGGACTTTGTGGCCCGTAACGAAATTTTCCGTTCCTTGGCCACTCGGATCGCCGCCACAGCGGCCACGCTAAGTACCCCCGCGGGCACTGAGGCCTTGACGGAGATTGCCATCGACCGCTTGGCCGAATTACCCCTGGCGGGTGACGGCTCCGAGTCCACCAGTGTCCGTGAAGGCATCGTGGAGGCTATTGGCAAGCTGAAGGAAAATATTATCCTGCGGCGGGCCCTCCAGACCCCTGGATCGGTTTCCCCCGACGCCGCCTGGCAGCCCGTGGTCGCCGCCGCATGCCACGGCGGGGAAACTCCGCTGACGGGTAAGTATGGTGCCCTGCTCCGGATGCGGTTCCGGGCCGCCGACCCAGCCGACGTTCGTCCCGCCTTTGAGGCCCTGGCGAGCCGCGTGGCCCGCGTGGTGGTGGGCTTCGGGCCGCGTTACCTGAATGCCGAACAGGCCGCCCGCGCCCAGGTGACCGATGACCAGGCCGTTCTGCTAAACCTGCCACTGCTAGGCCAAGATGTCACTGTTCAGGCCGCCCTGGATGCTTTAGCCAAGGAGCACAATGCCAACGTAGAAGTGCTAGGGTTTGAACGTTTCGCGCTGTGAGCTGGTCACTTCTGTCTTCAAGGCAGTGTAGTTTGGATGGAATCGGTAATAAAAAATGCGGAGTAGTCGGAGTCTTGCCTACCCTGCAAGGCCTTCGACTTCACTGACTGATAACCTTACACGACGCAGGGGGGGTGAAATGGGGGCACTTAACAACTGTAACTATTAGATGAGTGTCATTAGGGGAGGTAGTTTGATTCCGGCTTGGTCAGTGCAGCACTTTAGAGTAGAAACATACTAAATATTAAAAAAAACTTAAACCCTGAGAATAAAACGTGCTATGAGGAGATACGGCCGCCAATGGCGGATTTCCCATAACATACCACCTAAAAATACGGGTGGAGGAAATGCGATGCAACGGCCTCTGCATTAGAGCTCAATTATTCAGCCGTTTCGACAGCCGTAGTTGCACCGTCGCCATTGGCTTGGAGAATGGCCATCATGAGGTCGTGGTTGATCGGAGCCGACACGATCGAGTCCTGGTAATATTGAGGGTGGTGCTGGATGAAACTGCGCATCCACTCAGCACAGGTGGGTAATTTCCCTGGGAAATGGATAGGTGTATATAAAGTCTGGCCACCGCGGCATTAGAGATGGCATAGAGAGTACAGAAAGGATATGGTTTTCTCGTCAATACGAAGCAAACTACAGCCGCGCTACACTTACCGCTCGCCCGATCGCCCACGAGGGCCAGGTGCCTGTTGATCTTTGTGCGGGTGACGGCCTCTAGGTTCTGACCGTCAAGGTAAGTATGGATCAGGGGCAGGAGCCCTGTGAAGCCGCCGCTCTGAAGGAGGGGGGGTCGGTCGAGTATACCAATAATTCGCCACCGTTACGTCGAAAGCGTTGGGATGATGACTGGAAGGTTAGTGGGGGGCTTGTAAACAACAAGGGACTTCCCAATATATACCGAAATTGCCAACGCGAACCGCCATTAATGCTGAAATCGGGGGTCACTCGCCACTACCGCCATACTTACCTGGCCGTTGATGATCTCGTTGACGTTGAGTCGCTCGTAGACAGGTGTGCCCTCATGGCCCTGACCAGTGCGAAAAGAAAAGGTTTCTTGTCGCACCGCAGCACGGCGGGCGGCCCGGACCATGTTGTCGTCGAGGTGCGAAATGGGCACGTAGAAGTTGGGTTCGTCGTGCAGGATTGCGCGGGCTAGCAGCACGACGAAAACAGCCAGGGCAGCATTCTGGCCGTCGGTGTACTGGAGCTCCATGGGACGGCACTCAACGCGCCAGCCAGCACCCGTTCGCGGGCAGGGCGGTTTCAGTTTCGTGGTGGGCCAGACTGACGCGGTGAAGATGTCGCTCAGGCCGGTGGCCCCGGGGGCATCCTGACCGTGGAAGAACTCCCTTCGACCGCTCATCAGGTCGCGGGTGAAAATGCTGGCCAGGTGCACACTATACCAGTGATCCAGGCCGGCCTGGCGACAGGTTGCGTAGTGGTCCGGGTCGTAACGAACCGGTACGTCGTTGTATGGGGCCACCGAGTCCGCAGCGTCGTCATTGTCGGTCCCCAGATAGTTGGTGATTGAATCATAACGCGGACGGAAGGGGGCCGTGGTGGGTGAATCGCGGCTCGCAGTGCCGATCATTTCGTCGAGGCGGCGGTCGTCGCCGGCGCTGCGCAAGAAATGCCAGCGAGTGTCGGTCTCCAACAGGTACCCTTTGGTGGCCGGCGCGGCTGCGGTTAGGGCTAGTAGGACGGGGGCTAGTACGGATAATTGGTCGTACAGGTAACGGGCGCGGACCAGGTTGGGCATCTGCACTGTGGCCTGCAGACTGCAGGAGCCGAAGCCGTAGTAGAGGCTGTCCAGGTACACACAGTCCCGGGGACCTGGCGGATGGCCGTGGTAGAGACGGCGTAGATTTTCAGGTGTGATGGCTGCCGGCAGAGGGTCAATAAAGTTAATCGGGGTCCGTACGTCCCGATAGATGGGCGCCCAAAGAATGCAGGTCGTGCCGCAGCGTTTGGCTGCATTCTCTGTAATCTGGTGGTAGCGCAGGTGGTCTGTGATGGCTAAGTCGGGGATGGTATGGCTACCGGTGAGCTGGGAAGGTAGGACGCCAGATGGTATCATAAAATCAGATGCACCCAGCCGCGGAAAGGTGGTTAGCGTGACACAGGCCTCGTCGAAATGGCACAACGACCCGAGCAGTCGGCGACGGCATCGCAAGTTACCCTCAACCGCCAGTAGGTCAGTGAACGTGTCGCCGTACGGGCTGCCGGGAGTGCCCTCCACCATATACCGGCCTCCCTCATAATGCCAAATGGAACGCGGACTATCGCCTTGGGTCTGATCCGCGGCGGCTGCCTCGTTCAGCTCGGCGACAAGAGTACGTAGGCGGCAGTTTAGTCGAGTCGTACTCGTGTCTTTATCCACGTGCAATAGAGTATACTCGACCTCGTCACCCCAGAGCGGAGGATCATCCGCCCGGGTGCGACCATCGCGCCAGAGAGCGAGATACTGCAAAAGACCAGTTCGTTGCAAAACTGGTTGGTAAGGGAGACAGTCCTCGTAGCTGACACGCGTGTCCGGCTCGACGGGCAGTTGGGCCATGGTGAGTGGCTGTTAATTGTGGGATGCGTAAGAGGCAGGGACGGGGGTGGACGTTGAGTTAGTGGCTAGCGGGTTCGAAGATGATCCCAAGTTCGGTTTGACCCGAGAGGGTGGGGCTTTGTCAAGAACCAAGGTAGATAAAATAAAAAAATAATTCCCCCGACCAGAATAGATACCGCAAAAAGGTGAACATCAAGTGAGGATTAACGGCTCGATGGGTTTTATAGGCGACGACTATTGCCCAGCCCTCCGGACCGGTGTGCCGGTGTGCGGGTGAGAATGCCAGGATACGCTGTTTACGTCTTGGATTTTATTGTGGGAAGGGGGCGGTGGAGATTTCGTATCTTGGACGTAGCCCCACAGGATCACTACCAATCGAACCCCCTATAAGGCGTAAAGTAACGGAAGGCTGGGGTCCTGTGTCGCAGGGCGCAATAGGATTGCCACTTACTGGCCAAGCACCACGCCAAGGGACGACGAGTCGGCCGCCAGCTGACTGTATTCTACGTACTCCTGACTGGGTGCGTACATTGGCATATCTGAGGTGCATGAGAACGGGTGGCGTTCGTCTCTGAATTGAGCGAATGCAATACAACATGACTTTCACATATGCCACATCGATTTCTCACTGCGACACATCCCCTATCGCACACCGACATGGAATGGCCGCCTTCGGCTCATTCCTGCGGAAGCAGTCGGATCCTTGCGATACTGTCGATGCTAGGGGCCTGTATAACATGAGCCCTCTGCAGGTTAAGGACCTAAATGACGAGGTGTGTCACCCCTTAATTAGAGACGTCACACAGCGCCCACAGGTTTGATCACTCGAAGAGGAGCTCAGGCTACCCCGGGGCTCTACGCTCTAAACCACCCGTAATTAATTATATTCACCGCCACCCGCCTTGGGTATGCGCCCACGCTCCCCGCCGCCTGTGCTTCAAGCAACGTGTGTTGTTTTACGGAAGCCGACGGCCCAGGTAACCGCCGGGGCTAGCTTAGTAGACTGCCGGATTAAATGCCGGTGCCCGCATCCTTGTTTGTAGTTGGTTGCAGCGGGTGGGCGATCTAACGTGGCAATGCATGCATGAACTGACGATGTAACGCCAAGCCCATCTCTCCTCCTGGAAACTGGAAGAACGCGGCGGGCGGAGAATACCCCCTCCCCTTTTAAGGGTGCCAGGTTAGTAATCGACCCGAGAAGGTTGGAAGCGCGGAAGTCCTCGTGGTGACGAATATGGTCTTTGGTGGTCCATTCATTTAATTTCTAGGCCTCGGAAGTGGAAACCCATTTGGTGTGGAGGGGGGCTTGACCCGACTGCCCTGCACAACGCAGTGGGGTTTAAGCGCAACAGGCGAGGGTCTGCCGGAAATACGCTAAGGTATATATATATATATATTATTTTTATATATACCTAGGCCAACTCGCTCGCAACCCTTCTTGGTCGGCAATTCCCTTACCTCTCGGAGCCCCTCCACCCTCGCCCTGCACGTCCTGTCCCATCAGCACGACTAGTACATGCCATCTGCAACGTAGTGGCAACATGTCGTACAGGAAACATCACACCGTTAGATCTGGACGGCTGGGCCGGTGATTAGGACCTGTTCCTCTGATTGTAGTCTGCCAGGTAGCCAAGACCCAAGTGTGTAGATTGTCCTCATAACACCAGTCGTTACGCTCACTATCGAGCGCATGGCTGGGCGTTAGGAGACCGAATCCGTCATTCCGTAGTAAATACAGTCCACTATTATGGGTTATGCAGATATCTGTTTCACTTTTTGCCGATTATCGGCCAAGTTACTCGGCTGCTTAAATCATGCAAACATGCAGTTTAAAGACGCTATGGTAACAAAAGGCCGGGCGGTATTTCACCTCCGCTATTCGATATGCGTGTGATCCATTCTAGATAGTTGTGGCCCTCCAAGTATTGTTGTGGCCCAGCAACGGTGCAAGCATAGTTCCTATGCACCTGGCCACATCGGCCACAGTTCGTTGGCGAGCGGCATTGTCCAACCTGAGTGGTGAACTTGGTCGTCTTTTCACTACGCCTGTCGGTCGCATCAACCCAACTCCCATTAACCTACCGCATTACGAAGCGCCCAATGCTTGACGTTAGTGCACTTTGTGAATTCTCCATTTCCCACTGTTTAACACACCCATCAACCGCCTTCCAGCGGAATCCGAAGATTAATGGCATCCACACCTCCTACCGGGCGGCCGGTAGACCCTGTCCCCGCGGCAATCTGCGAAATGTGAGTAACAGGACGCAAAGGAAAGTGCCAGTCCCAACGGTCGTTCTATCCTGGTAGACAAGGGTAGTAAACCTGGTCTGGTCGGTCCGCTATGAGGCACTAGAATTCGCTGTGGAGGCCACTAGCACTGCCAGTGCCGGTCAGAGCTAACTTGCCACTAGATACGTCCTCGCCCTCCATCACCTATTGCCTTTCACCGCGGGGGTTCCTACGCCCCGACGATCAGTTGCCATGAGGAGACCGCGCTCTATACCTGTCCCAAATGCAGCCTGCGCTACTGCACCCTTACTTGCTACCGCCACGAGGTAAGGCACCGGCCTGCCGCGGAAGTTCCACAGTGGGCACATGTTTAGGTCCGCGGCCAAGGACGCCTGGCATTAATACAGGGACTGGGGCCTGACTTCAATCCATTGCTGACCAGTCCGCTCGATCTACCCATCACACCGCCCACCATACTCCTCCAGAATCATCGGCAGTGTACGGAGACCTTCTATCGCGCCCAGGCTACTGAGCAGCTCCAGCAGGAGCGGGCCGATGAGGACGAGAAACGGCGGATGATGGAAATCCTGAAGCGACTTTCCGAATTTGACGGCGAAATCTGGGACGCGGTCGGTAAGTCATCATCCTGAAGCTATGCCGCGCCCTGGTCCCCGCTCTGGGCGGTGTAGTATAACTTTCGCCTCTTCTGATGTACCCGAACTGACTCTGGTCCGCCCTTATGCTACTTGACCTTTCTTTTCGATCAGATGCCGACGCCGACGAACCCATGAGCGAATTGTCCAAGCGGCTTGAGGATCTCGACCTAGGTAACGTCCCGGATTTGGTCTCGAGCGGACAGTACGTGCCCATCGCTTTACGCAATACCCTGGGCCGCTTGTGGACAGTTAGCACCCATCCTGCGGTACATTTGATTGTCGCCGTCTAACCACTCGCACTCCGCTACCGCTCATCCATTCTCACGTATTTCACCCGGGTTGTCTCGCACAGACCGTGCCTCTTTCGAGATGATTTGGGATCGGCTGGCAGAGGATGAGCAGAAGGACTTTTACCGGCGGTATCTCGATCCCCAGCACGCCGACCCGAATTCCATCGGCGAGCTTCTCTGGGAACCCTGGTGGAAATGTGCCGTCCCGCTGGTGGTTGAAAAAGACGTGGCGGAGGACTCCGCCGTCTCCACCCTACAACGCCCTCCCCAGCCGCTGGCCGATATCCCACCGTTCAAGTCACTTCTACCTAGAGCGCCCCATCCTAGCACCCTGTTCCGCTTGGCGTCTACGGTGTAAGTAGTGCACCAGGTTATACCGGGCCGTTATTAGGCCCTCCTCCGGTATAGTATGCAGTATTATCCCCGATTGCATCCAACCTCGAATCTCCTACTTTAACTTACCTTATACTCCTCGCCCCCCGCCCTCCTCGTTGATCTCTTCGGGGAGATTTTCCCACTATCCCCTTTTTGGCACGGACAGCTTCACTTATACCTATGTTAAGCGGCATTTTAACGGTGATTGGACTCCAGACGAAGATGGGGTGGTCCGTTTATTCTGGCGTATCGAACCTACGCTCAGCAAGAATACCGTCGACCCCGCGGGTAGCTGTGAGGAGGCTCTCCTGCTCAATCTGGAGCAGATACGCCAGGTAAATAATGCCATATGATAGCCGCCTGGATTCCAGTCAGCAAAGGATACATGGAATTTTCCAAATGGCAGCCATCGATCGCCAAGGCTAGCGATTCCCTCCATCGCAGTTTCCTAATGCCTACCACTAACCCGCCCTACCTAACCTTACAATTTCATCCACGTCTTACCGGTCACTTTCTAGTACGAGTCGCGTGATTTACCGGTTGACTTATATGTATTTCTGCTCCAAGATACGATCGACATCTTGTCCACGCCCCACCACCTGCTGGCCGCCCTTTCGGATCTTCACCGCCTCTTCCAGCGGCGGTACGCGCGGCTGGCAGGCGAGGGTAAGCCCAAGCCCGCTCACAGGTGTTTCGTCAGCGCCAAGAAGGTGCTCTTCCTGCTGTCTTTCACTCAAATGCTGCTCGACCACGACCCGGCCTGTGCCATGGCCCGACGGACGTCCATGAGCGCTGAGAGGCCGTCGAACGACAGCTCCGAACGCGGATCCTCGCTTTTGACTGAAGCGACCGCCACGGAAGATGGTCTCCTGGCAGAGCTGTTAACCGTCTTCCGGACCCCATCCGCCGACCCCGTCCGCGAGACCGATGCTGAGGGATCACAGCGTTGCGGGATCTTGGACCAGCTGACCGGACAGCTGCGATGGATTCTGCGCCGTACGCGAGCAGAGCACGAAGAAAACGCCCGCCTCTGTGTTGAGATTGACCGGCGACGTCGCGAAGGCCAGACCTTAAGTGGAACTCCAATTATCAACGTCCTCCCGGTGCCCTCCGAGGAAGCATCATCTGTAGTCCGAACGGAATCGGATTGAGGATAGCGAGAGGGCGAAACTACAATTGATCACCTTTTCAAACTATGAAGAATAAATCAAACGAGCACCCCGTTGATATGGCTAGAGGTAACGACTTTGAACCTCACTTGTGCTTCTCCTGTTCGTAATTCAGAACGAAGCCATGTGGATCGAGATAGATTTTCAAAAAGCATATGATGACCGTTGTTACAATCATAATCTGTAAATTTAAGCATGTTGCGCTAGACGTCAAAGGCTAAAGAGGTTGGACGTCCGAAGCCATGCGGACAAAAACTGTACTATTGTCATGGAGGGGGCTCATCTTGAACCTCAGAAAGTCTAAATAATGCGACCAGGGGAAAACAGCAATACTGAGAACCTCTCTCACATGTAGCTGGTGGGTTTACAATACACCTGGGGTAGGTACCTTGGTGTGGGCATCCCCTAGGCGAAGTCACAACGACTCTAAACCTACGCCTGGTACGCTAGTTCCACGCTTCACCATGTGAAGGTGTCGGGTTCAAGCACCACACTAAACCGGACGGTCTCCCAGCACCGAGTCCGAAGGAAATACAGGATGAGCGGCCCGCATAAGCCTTTAAACTGTATTCGCAATAAATACATTACTTCAATATCTGACTCACTTACTGTCCACTTGCTTACGATCATACTCGATTGATTACTTGCTCATTATTTTCCCCATCTTCTCCCTTGGACAGCACACTCCGTTATAAGCAGACTACTGTTCTTATCACATGCATTACCCCTTCCTAATCCCGCTCCTACCAGTCTTGCTGATACGCTGTTTGTGCATATCTGAGTAGTACTGTAATAAACGAATAAAGACATCAATCCTAGTTCGGTATTACTCACAATTACTCAATCCAAACGTCACCGATGACCTAATTTCCTCCCCATCGTCACCAAGCCATGCCTCAGGTGACTGTCGGATAAATTTATTACAGAGGTGGGGGGGATGCCCGATGCTGGCCCCTGCTTAGCCAGGAGATGGAGAAAGTGCGAATGACAAACTATATCATATCACTGTCGGAAAATGTGACCAAAAGACATTGAGCAGAGAATCCAAGGTTCCATTCGGAGCCAATCAATTCAGATGGGCTAAGCCGAGTCATCGGTACGAGGTTTCTTTCCTGCCGCCGACTCACCTTCCGCAGCGCTGTCATCGGCCGGCCGCTTGTGGGCGGGTGCCTTGCCCGGGTCGGCCACGGCCTTGGGTCGCACCAATGAGGTGATGTCGTTCACAGGGGCGTTGGCCGTTCGCTCTCCGGAGTAGCTGGGGCCGAAGGCCGCTTTAAGCAGGGCCTCGGTCATACCCGAGGAAGACGCGCCGGCGCTGTCCGCCGCTTCCTTCTTGGCCAACGAGGCCCGGAGGTCGTCCCGCTTGGCCGTCACCTCGCCCAGCAACTCGCGGAGTTCGGACGCGGCCGCTACACCCTCGGCGATCAAAGTCTCTAGAATTTGGATTACCTGGTCCACCTCACGGATCGCCTCGGCGAACCGGTTCCCGTACTCATAGGCCAGAGCAATCTTGTAGTGACATTCGGCCAATTCACGCCGGGCAGTCCCGGGCAGATCGGCCTTGAGCTTGGCGGCGGAGAGATAGTCCTTGGCCGCCTGGTCAAAGTTCTCCGATTCGAGCGACACGTCGCCCAGTAAGAGCATGATGTCGGCCTCCCGGGAACGGTGGGCCTCGGAGGTGTGCTTGGAATAGATCAGACGTGCCAGCTCCAGCACCTCCCAAGCGGTCGAGAAATCGTCGGTGGCCTCCTCTTCGTCCCCTTCGCCCTCGTCGGCCCCGGGTTCGGCCGCGCCGTCTCCTACTTCCTCGACATCCCCTTCTTCCTCGGCATCCTCTTCAAGTTGCCGGAAGTCGGGTTCACCCTCAAAGTGGATCTTACAGCTGGAGGGCCCCGCAGGTGTGTCATTAGCTTCTAAGGGCCCATGGTGGAACACCGGATGTGGATTGACGAATAAGGAAAAAAAAAATTACGGGTTAGTGACGGTAGACCAATGCCTCGGGCGATTCGCTTTATTAGCGGCTGGTCTGCCCCCAAACAGAAGGTCCTACCCGCGCCAACCTCCAAGCTAGCTTACCGTCCATTTGTGGAGCCGCCGACTCCTTCAGCTTCTCGCTGGCCATGAGGGCACTGTGTTGGATCGCGTTCTGAAGCAGGGCCCGGCCGTAGAGGATGAGTACGTCGGCGTAAACGACCGAGGAGGCCTCGTCAAATACGGCTGCACTAAATATCCCCGCGCAAGTACCAGAGGGAAAAAACAAGCAGAAGAATGCACGCCAATTAGTTACTGGTGGCGCCAAACCGTGCTAGAGTCACCGGGGCACGCGAAGTCGTCAGCAGAACTGCGGGTCGGGCCCGTGAAGCGGTCGAACCAGGCAAGGGCACTTACAGTAGACCGGAAGCCTCGCCGAAGCTGTCGATGGCGGCCTCGAAATCGTCCAGGGCGAAGGCCTTCTTGCCCTCCTGAATGAGGATGTGTGCATTGTCCAGCACGATCTTCTCCTCTGGTGACAAGTCCAGGGCGTCGCTCTGGTCGGCCAGGGCGGCGGGGGCCTTGCCGGAGGCGCGTGCCGGCGACTGGGACTCAGGGGTCTCCTCTACGTTCGACAAATTGCCACTAGACATCATATCGGTGAGGTTCGGTGCGTTGGCGTAGAGGTAAGAAGGGAACGGGCGGCGGAGACTGGTAAACGGTAACGGGGAATCCGAGGGATTTTATGCGTGCAGGGACTACTACTTGCAATGTGTACAAGAAAGAGAGGTTAGGCGGCTTGTACAGTTAGACTACATCAAATGGCCTTCAAGACATGCAGAGGAAAAAAGAGCATAGGTGTACCATTGAGTTTCCAGCTGTGGGGGGGGGACGCGCCGCGACCGCGAGAGGTAAGGGTGAGGTGAATTGGCAACCCTACACCAGAAGCCAACGCGCTCCGAGCTGAGTACCGGCGACTTCATGCTAACTGGACAGGATGGGGGGGAGAGGGGGGGGGATGTCCGATCAAAACACGGGGGTTGGTACGCTACTACGCACGCGGTGGGCGCTGGTGCCGTAGCAAGTTCAGTGAGTGGTCGCGCCCCAAGCCCATCCATACATCGGCGCAGCTTTGGTGTGCTAGTTCTGCGTGTTTAACGCTACGTTTATTGTGGTACAGCATATGGATATTTACGCTCGGCCGAAACGTGCGGGATATAGCCCGGCTTTTTGGCAGGGTTAGGTGGGGGATCCGTTGGATCCGGGGAGAAGGTGCCAGGGTGCCAAGAATGAAAAATGAGGTACAGTATACAGGTGGGTGGTAAAGACCGAAGCCTAGAAGATGTTCTGGTGGCCCAGATTTTCGCCGGCGGGCGTCTTGTGGTCTGCAAGGTTAGGCTTCAACTCGTAGATGGTGATCAGGGGGTCCTCGCGGAGCTGCGAGAACCGCCGAGTAGAAAAGAGGGGAAAGCGGAGGCGCAGAGAAGGGTCAGAAGTCGGATCCAGCTGGCGTGGGGTTTAAGGTCGGGCATGCCATGTAGACTTGGGTGGCCCATCACCACTTACCTCCGTCCACTCCCCCGTGAAGCCGAGGTACTGCAGACGCGTCACATCGTCGCCGTAGTTCTCCGGGATGAAGAGGGTCAGGCTGCGCACGTTATTGAACTTGGCGACGCGGGTGTGGTACTCGATCAGATCGCCCTGGTCCTCCACCAGGTCCCACTCCTGCGTGCACTTGCGCCCTTCGACGTTGTCAAAGTCCATATCCTCCGTGTTGATGAATCTGGCGTGGCAGGATCAACGGAATGGGTGCGTGAATAGGTTTTAGGGGTTAGAACGCACGGTACTAAGCGCCCGAGGCGAATCGGCGGTTTCTCCACGGCCCGTAACCTTCATCCAACACACCACCTACACTTTAAGTTTGGCCGGGGCTTTGCCTTCGGGCCCGCCCCACAGCAGGATGGACTTGAGCTTGACCATACCGGTGAACCTGGTCAGATGGAAGCATTGGCAAGTAAAAATGGTAAAATGCGAGGGAAGAGTAGACGTGGTGAGGTTAGTACACCTTACATTGTCGATAGACAGACGCCAGTAAACCAGCACGTTCTACTGACTGCCCCACACGATACCCCCCACGCCGCTCAGCTTATCTACTTCCTCACTTACGGAACGAACAGGATAAGTTGCTCGTCGCAATCACTCTCAAGGTACGGCTCGCGATCTTTGCGCTTGTCCCAGGGCTTAAAAATGCTCTGAGCGGCCCCGGCGCTGTGCTCGTTCAGGCAGCGGACGCGGTCCAGGTCAATTTTTCCATAGAGTGAGTCCTTCAGCGCGGGCTCGATGTCGTGATCGTGGTCGTGGTCATGTCCGTGTCCATGGCCGTGGTGGTGATGGTGGCCATCGCCTGCGGGGTGGTAGTCGGACTGGCCGGCTTCGCCTTGGCAGTTGCTCATGATGCAAAAAGGTAGGGGACTGAATACCCGGGCGGGGAGTCAGGTGTGACGTTCGGAGCGCGGTAGGGTGTTGGCGGGGAGGGCGTCGACAAGTAGAAATCAAAAAAAAATTGGGCCAGGTAGAGGCAATGTGGCATTTAAGGTCAGGATGTATCGGGTTGCGGGGATGGAATTCACAAACAGGTGGCCAGGATTGAGGTCATTCCGAACCCAAAACGTGACTGAGGCCAGGGGTGGTGGTTGCTGCAAAGACCGGCGGGGGTGTCCACGAAAGTGGTGGGAAGGATTCCCGCTCTGGCTTTTGTTTAGTTTAACCATGGGCCAACTACCCATAAGTAGGCACCCATGTTCGGCGTGATTAACTCCCGGTCCACTCTAAACCTTTTGGGCTCGTGGGCAGCCCTAGACCACCTGAATACGACCCTTACCACATCGCCACCTTCCCTTACCACATCCGTCACTCTTGTACGTTCGTCGCATTCTACCCTCCACCTGCTATTCACCTCCCCTTACCTACCATGGTTGCCTCCACCGCCACCACCCTCGAGGCGGCGGTGTCGCACCCCGGCTTTGACCTCTACCCGTCCGGTTCCTCCGCTCGGCCCCGCGCCTGGCACCTCATGTTCGTGGGTGCCCAGGGCAGCGGGAAACGCACCGTAGCTGCGGCCCTCCACCGGCACCGGTTTGACGGTCCGTACCGACCACGCGTCACGGTTCATACCTCCTCCGCTCTCCCGCTAGGGGATGGTTCATCGTCGCCTCGGGGCGACAGTTCCCGTGCTCCAGTGCCCTCACCAGCCCGCCACATGGACTACGCCGTGCTGTTCTTGGACCTGACCAACCAGGCCGCCCTTGACGATCTAAGGCAGCACCTGGCGTTGGTCCCGCCGGTCTACTTTTTGGGACGCTTATGCATCCTAGCTACCCACTGTAAGTGCTAAACCTGCCAGTGCCTCTGTCGGGGGTCCCAATTTCGTTCCTGGCTAGGCTGTGGAGGTTGAAAGTTTGGGAGGTAGCCGGATCACTGCCAGCTACCGAGAACACCAACGGGGGCAGCGAATCGACTATTTACCACGCCCCTTGGCTGTCTCCCGTTACCTCCCCCCTGCCTATGACCTACAGATGACCAGCGTCCGCAGCATGCGTTTGGGATCGAAGACCTGGAAGCCGTTGTTGACGCCCTCTATGACGTCCCGATCCACTATATCAACACACAGGTAAACAACGCATTAGGCGAGTTGGACAACCAGTGCTTCCACGCCTCTCGCTTGGCTGCCGCTCGCGAGATAGCTGATGACTAACGTTCACAAGGCCACAGCACCCTCACCGTCAACCCCTAATCATCGGTTCCACGGCACCCTCTCCAGAACGAGGCAGAGTGTGCGCAGTTCGCTCAGAAGCTAATCCGCACGCTCACCGTGACCACTGGTAGTGGTTTCCCTGTCACTTCAGCGCTTCTCGATGCTGCCACCGTCAACGAAATCGTTGTTACCTCCGATATGGACTCGGGCATCTTGTGAACAATAGCTATGCTAAAGGATGCCTACCTTGGCCAAGGCCCCGGATTATGGACTGTCTACGATAGTCATGTGGGAATAGTTACAATGTGCACCCATATACGACCCTTATGGATTAGCACGGTCATGTATAAATAGTATAGACATACAAAGTTGAAGAACGAACCACGAGCCATCAGGTCCGATCGAACCGATCCCAGACCACCGTATGGCGAGCTCAAATAAAATCACTCTGAGCACCGTGATTGTTTCGTCGGCTGGCTTGAACTGCTCAGTGGCGGACAAACGGCTCTCTGGCCCCGAACCATTCAGTCTCACGGAACCCGCTTCTCAATGACCTGGTCGATCAGGCCAAACTTAAGGGCCTCTTCGGGGCTGAGGAAGTAGTCACGCTCCATCATTTTCTCTAGGGGAGATGGTGCGCGACCGGCACGACAGGGTGGGTCATATTTGGGGAGAGCCAACGTGGCGGCCGATTTAGAAAAGTGGTTAGCATTCAGCCAGGCCGTAATCGTGACCTGTCTTCACCCGTGACCGGGAACTGCACTTGCCCACACCCAGGCCTTCCCTGCTCACTTACCGATGGTGGCCAACTCCTGGCCTGTGTGCTTCTGGTAGACGCGATTGAGGCGGTCGCGGGTTTTGAGGATCTCACGGGCGTGGATGGCAATGTCGCTGGCCTGGCCGGAGGCGCCTCCGCTGGGCTGGTGGATCATAATGTTGGCATTGGGGAGGGAGTAGCGCTGCCCGGGAGCCCCGGCAGCGAGAAGGAGCGAGCCCATCGAACAGGCCTGGCCCTGGCAGAGCGTCGACACGGGGGACTGGATGTATTGCATGGTATCGTAAATGGCCATACCGGCAGTAACGCTGCCGCCGGGGCTGTTGATGTAAACGCTGATGGCCTTGTCAGGGTTCTCCGACTCGAGAAAGAGCAGCTGGGCCACCACAACAGAGGCCATACTATCGTTCACCTCGCCGTTCAGGCATATGATACGTTCGCGGAGCAGCCGGGAGAAGATGTCGTAGGAACGCTCACCGCGTGCCGTCTGCTCGATCACGAAGGGGATCGTGGACTGTGCACGGAAGTCGGGGCTCCGCCGCGGACCGTGGCTCGCGGTAAAAGTACGTAGGGCCGCAACACGGGGCGGGCCGTGGAGCCCCGTACGGAACTGCGACCGTAGGAGGCTAGCATGGGCGACCAGCAGTACGCGGGGGGCGAACATGGTTACGGGTCGGTCGGTATGGCCGGGGCGTAATTGGTGGTGCGACAACTGGGGAACGGTTGCGGATGACTACGTGACTGTGGAAGGATGTAGCTAAGGCTACCAAGGGAATATGAGATGTAAGCAAAATGACAGTCGGGCGCGTTGTGAACGGACGGAGTCGGAAGTGCAGGTGATAACAGTTGTATGGATGGGGTATGCGACCGTCGCTGTAATCCTTCAATTGTCACTTGCTTGCCAGAGTGGGGACGGCCTCGTGACAGCGGTCACGCCCGAGGGTGGTCTCCATGTCCCAAATGCCAATCAATTAGGTCGGGTAGGCCGCCCCTGCCGCAGCGGTAAATGCGTACGCTCTGCGCGACGGTTTATGCAATTAGGAAGTGTACCTGGCGGCGCCATACCCTTGGCGACCGAAACTGCGCTTTCACCACTTGCCAGCTGCTAACGCGCCTGTTCACGTTGTCCGTACTTATTTCTTCCTGTGCCCTCCCCTGCCACATTTCACCAGTTTGACGTTGCTCGCGTGTCTGCGTACCGCCGTTGTATACTTGCTGTCTACGCTCAGCTCACCACGATCGCTCGTAACTGGTCCTTCTGTAGAACAGCCGGGCTTCACCCCCTTAAAACTTTCACGCACATACTAGCTCGGCTTAGCCCCCGCGACGTAGCGTCACTCGGGACCCTTACTACCACATCCCATCCCCCTCGTACCGGTCCGCATTGTCGAGTCCGCTGTGATCAGCATGAACCAGGCACGTAACCCCGCCGCTGCAACGGCGCCTGCCGATCCGGAAGTTGAGTTCATCGACATTGACGATACGGGCAATGGTGCCGACGGTTCAGCCGGT
>JANBPT010000254.1:0-50137 GCA_027575765.1 Tieghemiomyces parasiticus
CGTGTACTGGGAAAATGGGCACTATACAGATTGGTAGCCATCGTCCGGTAGGATTGTAAATGTCCCCGCAAAGTATCAGCTCGGTCCAGGGCCGGGGGTGGGACTGAAGGGCGTGCAGCCAATCCAGGCGGCTAGGGCTCTGCACAGGCGGAGGCGAGCACGAACATCGAACTAATAGAGCCTAGCCAATCTACCACACATTTTTAAGGTTCATCATTTATTGGGTGCCGCTACACCGTTCTCCAGGAAAGTTTAAAATAGGGGGCACCAAACATTGGCTGTAAAAGGTGGGTTAGAGGATACTCTAAGGCTCTTTTTCAAGTCCATGGGAGGTGCCAGTTTCTGCCCTTCCAATCTATTATCCCCCAAAGGATTCCAACAAGTATATCGACTTTTACACCAGCTTAATATGCTATTAACTCTATAATATATTGAGATGCAAATCAATAAACATTTGTGCAAATTACAAAGCAAGATCGAGCACGGCGTTGAGCCAAGGATTATATGCGAGGCGGGTAGATGCAAATAAGAAAGATTCGGAGATGAGGTGTATAAATCATATTAATATCAGCAAAGAAAAAGAACAGGTAGGAACATATTTAGAGAGAGAGAAAGCTGTGCGTTATCATATTTGTACATTTGGCTAAGAGGCGAAGGAGGCAATTGAGAAGGTGTGTTTAGAGAGTAACTCTCAACGCTAGTTGGCACGGAGCCTTTATGTCGGTCGTTAAAGCTGGAACCGGTTGTTGATCACGTAGACCCACCGTTCGAGCTCATCTGGGTTGCCCTGAAGGTAATAGATGCCTGTCGAGTCAACCAGACGGAGTGTGGTTCTATCCGGCATGATGGAGGCCGGGGCGACCTTGGTGTCTAAGCGCAGGACATTGATCAGATGCTGCTGATGTGACGACGACAATTGGGACCCAATGACGCCGTGACCGTGGTTTGCGGTGCTATTGCTCGTCGCCGAAGCCATCTCAGAAGTGGCCGGGGAATAAGGTGTGATGGGGGCACCGGAGGGACCAGGGGACGTCGATTTCGTGCACTGAAGCATGATGTCGTTAAACAGGTAGAAGTGGAAAACCATGCCAATATGGTGCGACTTGATCCCCAATGGGTGTTTGCGAACGTTCCGTGTGGGCGTCACCTGGGACTCGAGGTACAGCATGCCGCGGCGGATGAATCGGCGGTGGGGCTGGATGAGGTGGATGGCCGAGGACCCGCGGATATGGTGAGCAATTTGGATGATCTTGATATTCCGCTCCTGCTCGCGCTTCTTCTCGTTGATCTCATCTGCCCTGACCTGTATCTCAGCTAGGGCGCGCTGGAGTTCGTTGTGGTCCGGGTGTGTCACCGGGGTGCACGCCAGGAGCTGCTCGAGTAGTAATTTATAGCGGGGGACCCGCTGGACGGGAAGCAGGAGGTAGCCCAGAAGGTTCAGTTGGTTGTGGTCTGGCTGACGCTTGGCCAAGGCTAAAAACTTGGCAAACTTTTTGCGTGATTTCTCCAGGTCGGTCAGCAAACGGGTGGCGTGGTCAAAGTTGTTGACGTACACCGAGTAGATGCGAATAAAGGCAGCGTTACGTAAAAACACACCGCCAACGCGGGCTTCGATGTCGGTACCGGCGGCGGCCTGAATGGTGGCTTCCAGCTCCGGGAGGATGTGATCACGATGAAAGAGTAGGATGGAATCCACATTGCCAAATATGGTCTTGATCTCGGCCGGCGTGAGGACCGTCTGGTATTTGGTGGCGTACGAGGCCGCGTCGGTCGCTGCCGTGGCCTGGCCACCCCGGAGTGACTTAACGAAGCTATTGGTGCTGAAGGGGGTCTGGAGGCCGGATAGACCGAATCCCTTAAAGGGCGCACCGCCGGGAGTAGGCAGGGTGCCAGAGTTAAGTTCCGCCAACGTATCGTCAGAGACCTTTGGCGAGCCCGTTGACCCACGCAAAGCAGTTCCGCCATAAGCAGTCCCGTCGTCCTCCTCATCATCAGGGTAGCCTGTGGGCTCAGCATGACCGGGTACCAGGTTGAAGTACGAGTCGTCCCCGGGACCAGGTGCCGAACCCGTGAGGACTGGGGAGGTCCGGTCCAGATCGCTGCTTGAATTATTAGCATGCGCACTGGTCGCGGGGGTGGTCGTGGTGGGAGCGATGCCGCAGGCCTTCCCGATGGTGGGGTCCAGCGGACACACATACACTTTGATGAGCCGGACGAGGCAATCCACGTAGGTCCGCTCCGTATCGAGAATTTCGCGCAGGATGCACTGTCGCTTAGCACGGAGTGCCGGTGAGTCCTCCAGCAGGTAGATGGCATGGGGCCGGGAAGTGTCCATGGACGGGGCTCCATTGCTGATATGGGCGACGCGGTGAGCCTGGGACAGGGTGTTGAGCGGATCCACCGACACCCGTCTCAGCATGACGTGGGCACCGGCTTCCTTCTGCTTAGCCAAGTCACTGTGCTTAATCTTGGCGGCCAGAGCGGCCTTTTCGGCTGTGTGCGGATCCAAGTCCCACTCGTCACGCAGACGATCCAGAAGCTGGGGGAGCTCGGGCATCACGGGCGCAGTCGACGGATGATAGGTGACAGGCACCCCGGCCGGGACCCGGACGGCCAGTGCCGTATGGTGGGCGGCAAGTTGGGCCGGGGTGGGTTCGGAGGGCGACGGCTTGACGGAAATGTTGAGCGGGGGCACTGGGGGCATGGCTTCCATCGGCCGGTGGTATTTGGCCATGGCCAGTGGTGACCGCGAGTGGTCTGCCTCGGACCCTCCGGAAGCCGCCTCTGACGAGTAGAACGAGGGTTCGCTGGCGGTGGCCGTTGTGTCTCGAGAAGTGGTTGAAAAGAGGGACGACACAGATGCCTGAGACGCGTGGCGGGACCGGGACCTGCTCGTAGGGATTGCACCGGCAATTTCGGTCGGATCGATCTGGAGACACAGGGCCGTACCGGAAGGGCTCTGGTAGGTAGGCGGTGTCACGACGGCTCGGGTACTCAGAGAGCTCAGTTCACCAGCCGCAGCTTGTGGCGGAGTGATGGCGGACCGAGGCGATTCGGTATCAGTTGGGCTGTCAGGCGGACTAGCATATGGTTCGTGATCGTTGGCGCCAGAGGAGCATTGGATATCCTTGGCCGCAGTAAATGGAATCTGCTGCGGCCGGGACACAAGGGGCGAGGTGTGCGCGGACTTGGGCAAGATGGCTGGTGCAACACGCTGAAGGCGGGGCGAGCCTGGTAACGACTTGCTGGCCAACATCGCGGGGGGCTGCGGAGTAGACGGACTTGGGCCGGGTGAGGCAAGCTCGGCGCCGGACAAGTCGGTAGCGGATCGAAGAACGGGACTCGGTTGGACTGATGGGGAGGCCGCTAGCGCAGCATGGCCGTGGCGGATGTAAGTGGGCAAGGGTAGGTCCGGGTAGGACGCGTAGGTCGGGGCGGGGGAAGTGACAGCAGAGGCCGGAACGACAGGAGACACGGCCTGTGACCGGGCCTGCCAGGCCACAGCATGGGACAATGGGATTTCACCGGAAGCGTGGTAGGCCTGCGACAAAGTTGGCGTGGAGATCTGGCGGGAGAGGGTACGGGACCGGCTACTGGTGGGACCGGTTACGGGCAGGACGGGGGGGAAGGTCCGCAGGTCGTGCATGCTGCTGGCCAGGTTAGTCGGGGTGCTTCCAGGCTCCGGAGCGGGAGGGCGGAAGGTTCGGATGTTGAGAGCACCAGTACCAATGGGGTGTGTCGGGAGGGGCTCGGTGGTCACATTGGCGGCTATATCGCTCTCCTCGGCCCCACGGGAGGTCCGTCTCTTCGTCAATTTACTCATGAGCCTTGCCGCACCGCGAGTGATAGCGGTGCCCTTCAATTTGGGAAACCGTTCGGTTTCCCCGGACGTGGCCTTCGCCGAACCTTGTTCCCCGTGTAAGTACGCCCCCATGGCTGTCGAATGGGCGGTCCGCTCAGAATCGGCCAGAGACACCGCGGACTTTGACATGGGGTGAATTCGGATGGCCGAACCGAGAGTGGGCTGGCCAAGCTGTTCGCCAGCCGGACTGACAGCGGCGGTGAGAGCCGGAAGGGAATTGCTGGGTGGCACGCCGATAGCGCCCCGAGTCGGGACGGATGATGACAGGGGCACAGTGCCTTGAGTCAGCGCACGCACGTCAGCGTTACGGGGCTCTGGCGGGCCCGCATTGGGTGTGTCGTATTGCAGTAACGGCTGGAACAACTCGGTTGCCAACTTCGTAAAGGGGTTACCCTGCACCAGCAGGGTCTGCAGGTGACCGGAGAGAAGGCCAATATAGCTTGGCAGGGTGACCAACTGGTTAAAGCTGATGTCGAGATAGCGCAGGGACCCCAACTGGGTTATGGCGAAATCAAGCTGCGAGAGCTGGTTAAACGACAGGTCAAGTACCTCCAGCTGCGCTAGCCGGCCGACGGCCTCAGGAAACCGCGTGAGCCGGTTGTGGCTGAGGTGAAGCTCGCGGAGGTTATACAGGAAGCCCACCTCAAAGGGGAGTTCGTCCAGATGGTTGTGGTTTAGAATCAGGCGACGCAGTCCATAGTAGTCGCGGCATAGGGTCTGAGGTAGCCGCGTCAGGGACGTGTAGCTGATATTTAACCCTTCGCAGGGACCGTTCGGCAGTGGGAGGTGGGTAAGGGGTCGGCCAGAAAGATCGAGATACCGGCCCTCGGGTTGGTCGACGACAGAGTTGCGCGCTGTGGTCGGGAGCGAACCGGCAGCCACACTCGGCGTGCGGTCGTCACTCCACCGTTCCGAGTCGGACGAAGAAGGTCGTCGAAGGTAGTGTGACTCGCCGGAGGCGGCGGCCGGGGAACCGGCCATGTGCGACAGGGTGGTGGACAAGGTGTCCATAGTGAAAGAATAGGGCAAAATATTCGGGGCCACAAACGAGCAGGTGAGGGTCTTGGCGACGGTGGCGAAGCGTCGATGGGCTTAGAAGCGGAGTAGGGCAGAGGCTTGGCCTCGGCTATATCGTTTAAAGAAGGCAGAAACGTGGTAGTGGGGCAGATAAAGTTAAATGAAAATGATGAAGTGTGGCGAGAAAACGGATAGAGAAGTTAGGATGGGCCCGTCGCGTGCGGGTGAGGCGTGTGGGGCGAGATGGGTATATAATAGCGGGCGGGACGCGGGGCTATGTAACGAAAATGGGATATGAGCGGGAGGACGGTGGGTGGAGTAGGGTCAGGTACAAGGAGGTGAGAAATGGGCTGGGGCGAGGGATGGCGGAGAGGTAAGTCAGAAAGAGCAGACTGCTGACGGTCCAACTACTGCGCTCCAACGCGGCGACTAGATGCAGGAGAGAGCAAACAGTCCAGCAGGTCGACTGGGTAGGAGGGGCGGGCGAGTAGGTGGTAGGCCGGTCATTAACAAGAAGAGGTATCGGAGGGAGAGAGAGATGGAGTAGCAGCCCAAAATAGGGGGGCGGCGACTAGCGTAGGGACCGAGTGATTCAGGGGGGAACAATGCAAGCTAATGTGGGCGGAGCAGTCGGGCGACCAAAACAAGGGGAGCGGGGTCGGTGAAGTGATAGAATGTGGGCGGAGGTAGTGGAAGCCGTGAAGCACCGGGGAGAGATGTGTGCTAGTGCGGAGCAAGTGATTGTTCAGAGAGGAGGAAAAAAGAAAGGATAACGTGGCTGGAAGCGACAGCGGTGTAGTTGCGCAGGAGCCACTGCTAGTCGTCCCATTAGACTCTTATATGAGGTAATGGAGAGTAAAGGGAGTTTCGGCACCTTACGGTTCCAGAAACCCCCCCCCCCGACGGTCGTTGAGAGCTGGGGTTGCAAGTGAGGGTGCGCGATGCCCTACCAGCCAGGCAAGGAAAACATGACCGTGTGGGGGGGGATCGAACGAGTGAAAACAGACAACGATTGACTGATCACCCTCCAAGTACCCTTTCCTTCCTCCCTCTGAGCTGCTCAGCCACTACTAGAGTGCCCTGACTGCCACATTAAGCAAGCCCGGGTGTCAGGATATGGATCAGCCGCTGGAATCTTCATAGTTCGGCCAACCTTTTTTCAGGCTTCCCCTGTCCTCCCTGGATGGCCACAACAGTGACTAGCACCCATTGTCAGGGCAAAGGAATTGCATCCGATCGAGGCAGCGAGACGAGACTGCAGTGCCCCCCCAAGTCAGTCACATCCGGCAAGGCCGGGAACCTTCACACATGTTGAGCTCCCACGGCATGGTAAGGAAAATAAAGAGAAAAATAGCGACCGGGAGGCAGCTTGGTAGATAAAAATGATACAACCCTCACCTCCGCGCCTATAAGGGCCTGGACTGTGTCGCACCATAGAATCAAAAAGTCAGATAACTGATAAAGAGCGAAGGGTCCTGTAAAAAACAGGTTGTATAACTTACCAAGTGGTACACGGTAGCAGACCGGTGGCCGTGAAGAGCGCTGGACGAGGGCCGGAGCAGCACCTAATGTCGAGGGGGGAGAGGTTCGGGACGGTCGTGGTGAGGTAGGTAGTGAATAGTAATGATAAAGGGCGGCGGGCTAGGTGGAAGGGAGGCGGGTGTTTGGTTGGGCTGGAAGGTATACAGGATATTGTGAAATTCTTAGAGTTATAATTTAACTAAGGAAATGGGGCTGAGTGTAACTATGGATAGTGAGGAAGACGACGTAAGCGCTAGTGTATTGCGTAAGCAACCAAGAAAAGGAAAGAGGAAAGGCAAAGTGGTGTGTACGAGGAGAAATCAAGTTAGGCAATTAGAATGACGACATTGGAACTGAACGAAGACCACTTCGTCAAACTAATGATCCAATGGGGCGTAGGTTTTGAAACAAACGGAAAAGGTCGGTGGTATGGGCGTAGAAAAGTCGACGGCGGCAGTGGCACCAGCAACGAGAAGGGCGGAAGAAGAGAGGGTGAGGAGGTAAGGTTATTGCGCTGAGGCGTTAAATGCGCAAGTCACGTCAAGAGAGAGAAAGGTATTCAAGGGGCGCCCGTCGTTTCCAGGGTCAAACACGGGGGAGGGGTAAATGGGATTACGCGCAAAGTTGACTTGGTAGCTAGCAATAGACGACGTGAGCCAAGCGGAGAGGGACGTGAGTGAGTTCATGCGGCTTTGCAGCATGCGAGAAGCGATAACGAATGTGAGGAGGGGAATCGGTATCGCTGAGCCCCTTTCTATATACTACGGGGCGCCAGGGTTTGGTAAGGGGCAGTAGGAAGTGTGAGGGTGGTTTAGGCTGCCAGGCCTATGGACATGGGGCTGAGAGGTATCACTGTTGTAAACAACGATGAGTGCAAGTCGAACGGTGAGCTTTGTGGGATTACCCGAGTAGTAAAGGGGCGTATTAAAGAAACCTGGGGAGGAACAGAGAGAGAGAGAGGGAGAGGGAGAGAGAAAAGGATGCAGACGGTGTTTAGAGCCTAGAGCGGTAAGCGGGGTGAGAAAACGACCAGCTGTCGCTGAGGTGAGCACGAATAAAGGAGGGGCAAAGAGTGGCTCGGTAGGTGGCGGGGGCTAGGAAAAGGCAGAGCTCAAGTTCACAGGGGATTAAGAATGATTATGACAAGGTGGCGCGACTAAATTAACGACGGGGACAAGAGCGTACTGGCGGCCGGCTTTAGTTGGCTAGGGAGCCTCCGGGGTGGTAAGGTGGTACGATAACTGGCAAGGTATAGTGAGGTAAAGGCGGGCGATTACGGATGCAAGGCCAGGCGGCGCAGCTTAGCCCTTAAATACCGCGACCACCTTACCCCCCCTGCTATTGAGAGCGATTACATTGGCCCACATGAGTCCACGGCAGTGGTATAAACCAGTCAGTGCTCGTCATTTCCTTGTATGGGGAAGCCGCAGCTACTGATGAGAGGGAAGAGCCTCCCACCTGAACTACGTGCAAGTGTGAATGGGTCTATCTGCGTGGGAGCAGATAGGGCGCCGGCGGTAACGTGGCTGTTCGTGGCCGCCATTTTCACTTTTACGTAACCTCTATTCTCTATGCGCGGTGCTGGCCCATGGGCCTGCTAACAACACTATCTGCAAGACCTGTCGTCCAGGCGGGGTAATGGGTGGAAAGTGGCGGCGGATACATGCATAGTCCTTAGGACCCTAGCCTTGTGACTATGTTGAAAAGGGGCTGCACATATGTATGCAACCCCGCAGGCCGTAGTCCCGAGGAGTGGCAGTTGCGTAGAAGCCGCAGCATACAGCAACAGCAAAGATACCCTCGCACCGTATACATTGTCCTGGGGCCGGGTCATTGGGGCCGAGGCATCATGTCATTGGCGCGTGCGGCCTGGGTGGCCCAGCCAGGCGCTCGAGCCGGCGAGGTTGCTAGCTATTCAAACTCAGGCTGGTCCGGTCTTGGATGGATACAGGAATACCCGCCCACATAGCTTGGCCGAGATAGGGCCATGGCGGGCCACGTTGGTCCCACCCCGGCGAGCTTTCAATGCTGCATGTTAATCAGGTACGGCCGTTCTCTCCCGGTGAGTCGACGTACGTGATTCCATGTAACAAATCGTGAGGTTTCCATGCGGCAGAACTTGGGCGTGCCGAGTTCATCGGCCCGCAGTTCGCAGTCTGGTGTTCTAGTGGACAGCTGCATAGATGCGACTCCTGGCGTATTACCCACACATGCGCATCCACCTTAAGCATATACGTCTTTTTGAGTCGGGTGGCACAGACGACTCACGATACAATCTCAGAATAAACGGTTTCGACCGGGGGGTGTTTTTTATTTTTTTATCATTCGAGCTTACCGTCCCTAGCAGGTGGGTGGCTAATAGACTACGTACAGCGATCAGAGTGGGCAGTGCACTGTGGATTGTGAGGTTACAGATCAACCCCCCCCCCCATAAATCAAGGCTCCCCGGCAACAGTAGGCGGGCTGGGAGGCTACTCTCACCCTGGACCCGAAATATCCGAGAATCTGGCCGTGGTGTCATGGTGCATTATCACATGGAGTCAGTCCCTTTAAAGGCGGACGGTTCGATGCAGGCAGTCGGCGGCACAGGCGTGCACGACGGTGGAAGGCGGGGAAAGCTGGTGGTACATCCGGACCTACCGGCCAACGTGTGGGCCGGCTTGGCGCGCCACGCCCAACGATTGGGGCACTGGGGATTGGTTCAGTTCGAGCGAGCTAGACACGCGCCTTTCGTTGGTTCGGCTGCCATCTAGCTTACGGGTCTACCCACGACCGCCCATTGCTTATTGGCTAGGACTCCAGAAAGAGAACCCCGGTCTGTCTGCGAGGTTCGCATGGTTGGCCAAAGTCCCGTCCGGCCGACGGTTATGGAAAACTTGGCTCCTCGTACAGGCAGTGGGAGAAACGTAAGGAATATATTAGAGGTTTTCTCGGAAATGCGGGCATTTAATGGTGTGGGGCACAGCCGTCGGAAAAATAGATGCGGAAGGACGGGGGGGGGGCAGGTGAAACCTAGCGCCAAACCACCGGCCAACGTGCGCGGTCCATGGGTTCCGCCATTGAGCGATAGGCCCTCCCAAAAAAGAAAGAACGGAGACACCTTCGCGTTCGTCCGAACGGGTGGACCTGCCCTGACAGCTGGGTGCCACGTTGGTTCGAGCTTTCCCTCAGCCACCCTTTCGCCTTCTTCCTGTCCCACCATCCCAGGGTGGGTTTGCTCTGGTACCCAGTTAGACGGGATACTGAGTGGTGGTGATTACAGAGGTGGCGGCCGGTGGAATTTTGTTGGTGGCCAACTGGGAAAGGGCCGTAGAAACGGTATTCATTCGGTGGGTGGCGCCTGGTTAGGACCCTCTTATCCTGCGTGATCGGTATGAGGGGCGGGACACTCGTCAGCCTACCTAAGGTTAGCCCTGCCGCCACCCCTCTCCTCAAGACACCCTCGTCGTGCTAATTATTCACGGGTCGCTCCCTGTACCGGATATGGTCCTCAATCGATACGATCAAGGTCCTCGTAGGATAACATAAATGGTGGTATGGTTTTCTTCCCCGGAGGCATATCACGTCAGAGTGTGGACAGTGTTGGATTGCCGTACTAAACATACCGTTTGCAGCCCGCTTCTATTTTTAATGGCACCGTCGATCAGGCGACGACAGGTGGTAAGCCGGAGCTGGTACTTACTGTGCTCGGTTACGTCGTACCTCAAGTGGGATGGCGATTCAAATTGGGGTCAAAGGCCCGCAAAATCGAGGGTGATTGGTTCGGGGCAGCGCGACTCAGCCGTGGTGGTAATCGATCCACGTCGTTTCGCTTACGTGCCCATCTTAGCCATAACCGCGCCAGTCGTCGCAGAGGGGGAACTTCCGTATCACTGTTGTGGCCTTTAGGCGGTTCAAAAAAGGCGTGGGCTCCATTCGTCACCATTTGGGAAGACGTAGTGGCTGCACGTATCCCTGCAGTGTAACGATTTTGCGAATAGTAGTGGTGAAGCGACTAGGGAGACGAAGGGCGAACTGATGACGTTTGGCTAGTGGATCAGTGTGCCCCCCCCCCGGTTTGGTAATGAGCGCACCCAGTAGTGTACTACATGAATGCCAACAATGCCTGGATCATAACATTGTATCGGCAAGATTACGGAAAGCCCACCCGACCTCAATAATTCGACGAGATGATGTCTCCGCCAGTGGGATACCTTGTTATTGTTGACACTTTGCCCAGACGGGTACCGCCTTGAGTGATCAGCCCCTAGTGCCGTAGAAGGGGGAGAGGGAGGAGCAATGGGTGAGGGTGTGGGTGTGCGATCCAGGGGCTTCCTTTCCAGTGCTTCTGAGGAAACTCCAACCAATCCCCCCAAACTAACTGGCGATCAGCCCAACCAGGGCGCCCGCAAGCTCAAGGTCTTCCGCTCCGATTTTGCCGTTAGCGGTGGGAGTTGGCGGATCCTAAGCGACCGTTGGTTACTATCGAAATCAAAACAACGGTAGTGACGGCTGAGCGAGCATGGTGTGGGGGGGGGAGGGCAATCTACCGGGACTTCCAGCAACTGGTGCCAACTTGGGGTATCAGTCATTCATACTAAGCAACGCATCCCTGGCCCATTTAGGACCACGTAGGGTGACCCCGAATGGCCGAGTACCCCGGTTCTCGCGCCAGATAATGCCTTGCACACCGTGTCGACCCTCGGCTAGGGTAATAAGCGAAGTCAAGCATGCCGGCTGTGGTATCGGCTGTGATGTAGAGGCAGTACCAGGCGCTGATTCACGCCTTGGCCTGGGAGGGGGCGGCGTCGTTAATCCATAGCTGTCAGACTACACATTCCAAAGCACATAGTTTACTGCAAATGACCAGGCCCAATTCAGGATGGCTATCTACCGGCGCGGTTCGCCGATCGGGGTGCGAATCTTGGTAAGACCCGCAAAATATTAAAAAGGACCCTTTAATTCAAGTGATGAGCACCATCATGTTCGGTAGTGCCCAACTCGAACCTTGAGACCAATTAGGCCAACGGATACCATATCTACTTGAATTCTAAGGCTGTAATACAGTGCCAAATCGGGAGGAGAGACCGTAGCCATGCCGAAAAATCTCAGTCAGCAACCCGCTTCTCACTTGCCAAGGGCGAAGGCAGCCGGCGTTGTCAGCAGCTAATAGGTCAAAGGCTGACCGGTTAGCCGGAGTTAAGCCCACCGGATTATGACCTGCCCAGCGAACTCGTTCCAACCTCTTTGAATCGCTCGGATATACGCCAGTGGAATGCTCCCTATGAACCGCAACTATACAAGGCGGGTGCAGTACTCTATCGTCCAAGGACTTAGCTTTAGGCTATGGGCGTATTTTTTTTTTCTTCTCTAGACACCACGCCAATACCTACTCCCAGTCCACTCTACCCCACCGGTGTGGGGTTCTGGGGAAGGAGAGGTCCCGTGGCATGCGAGCATGAACGTGGTTATGGATCCCCGCCAACTCTCGTCACCCGTGATTCCCTTTGGTTCATCAGCCACGTACACAAACTCTGTCGGACATTATCGAGTACTGCTCATGTTTACATCTCCTATCCGTTTCCCACCCCAATTGTTTCCCGTCATTCCACGTACCATATTTCGTGGTCCCCCCAGTGGCACCATCGCATTAGCCCCGTCTTATTCGATCCTGACACCTTACTCCCACCGTCTAGCGGGCATCTCGTCGACTCGCAATGACCGACGAGGACCGGACCGCACGCGCGAGTAAGGGGCGCAAGAAGCGTCAGGCCGCGAGTCAGCCGTACTCCAAGCCCAGCGCCCTGACGGTACGTACACCAAAACAGGTTCGCGCTATTGCATGTTACGTGCACATAACATGCAGAAGCTATCGAGTGGACCCAGCTCCAGCTGGGCCAGACTGACCGATTACTGGGTCGCCGGGGTAACCTGGAAGAAAAACGATTCGGCGCCGAGTAGCGGAAACGCTCAATTGTATACTGTAGGGAGTCTGCTAGGTTCGCTCGTTATGACCTACATGCACAACTGATGTATTAATTAGCCATACCATCCTTGATGTTTTTGTAATCCTCGGCTCCTCCCCTACCAGCGACGCACCGAACTCCGAGCCGAACCCGCCGCCAGCCCGCTCCAGACGGGGTCCGAGCGTATAGGGCAGACGGTGCTGGACATTATACGATTTGTGGCCACCCCCATCATGTCGCGCTTCACGCCGTCACGACGGACAGGGGACACCTTTGAAGTGCCGTGGAACTATAACGGTGATGGTGCGGACGACAAGGTCATCGCACCGGCTTCCCCAACACCACGGGCGCGGGTCGGCAACACTCTGCCATCTCTGACGGAAGCGATCGCACCGCTAACCGACAGCGGCACCAACAAGAAGGCGAATCACCAATTGTCGGACTTGTCGGCAAACAAGCCAAAGCGCCCCCGCACCCGCCGGTCCGCCTCGCTGGAGCTGGCTGAGGTGACAGCCGCGAGCAGTGGTGGGACTGACCAACACCGATTACCGCCCCCAGCTGCGGAGGTTACAGCTGACCCCAAAGGACCAGAGGGGGCAGAAAAGGGCACCACAACTGGTCGCACAAAGTCCAAATCACGCAAGAAGAAACCCAAGAAGCGGATCCCAATCACTGCCGAGCCTCGCGTGACCCGCAGCAAAACCGCAATTACTCGGTCTAGCTCGATTGAAGGTAATATCGACGAGCCCCATCCCATGCCAGCCCATCCGTCGGCCCTGTCCAGTCGGGCAACGTCCCCACACCGGATCACTGGGTCCGACGGTGAACTGTGCCACGATGACGCGGCTTCACTGCCGTCATGCCACTCGTCGCTGGTACCGGAGCCTCCGGCGTCTCGCCAGACTTCCCTGTCGCCGATCTTACGGCCCGTCCCGGAACTAAATCCGGAAGCTGATACGGTGGAGGAGAAGGAGACGGCTATTGTAAGCCAGGCTATGGATATCCTCTTCCACTCTTCGCTGCCGGCGGCTTCGGACCATAGTGATGCCGAGGTGCCGTTGCACGACGGGTACGAATCACCTCGGGCCGCTGACCTTGACGGTAGCGGGGATGACGGTGCCATGGATGCCGAGGAAACCGTCGTGAAAATTGTCACTGCCCGCATCACCGAGACAGTCGTGGCATTCGGTACGTCCGAGAGCAATTGTGCTGAGGTGCCCCCGCGCCTGACCCCGTCGCCCCCGCCGGCCACACGTACCCGTAACGCTAGCAGGCGGAATTCCCTCGCCCCGGCGTTCTCCACGCCCACTGAAGAAGACAGCCCGGTAGCTGTGTCACAGCCGCCGAGTCCCCCGGTCCGAGCCGTATCCACTGTGGAAATCCAGACTGACCCCGAGTCAGTGCCGAGTCGGGTGGCCGAGGCCACCCAAACGGACCTGGAGACGGAAGTTTCAACCCCGCCCGCACCCCAGCGGGTCGCGGAAGCCACTCAAACCGACCCGGAGCCCGAAGCCGACCCGGACACCATCTCGTTCGTGCCCCTCCCGCAGCGCCGTCCACTCCTACGCAAGGTGACCCAGCCGGCTGTCTTCCACAGCCCGCGGCCGGCCAAGGTCCAAATGCACAACTACTCGCCGCGTTCCGAGGTGCTCAATAAGACTCTAGCCCGTTTCTTTGAGGAAAAGGGTGGGGATCCGCTTAGCCGCGAGGAGCTGCAGGACTGCCTGCGTATCATGCGCCACAGTAGTGCTACCTCTCCGCCTCGGGCGGCCGGGGAGCGACCGCTCCCCGCGTCTGGGCCGTTGGCCACTGCGACTACCAACGCTAACGCCACCACCCCCTGGGGGCCGCACCCGTCGTCTGCGATGGGGGAGTCACCTTCGCCTCCTCCCTCTTTACGCTCGTCCAGTGTCACTGCCGAAGTACCCGCAAGCCCATCCTCCACGCGCTCGACCCGTCGATACTCGGCCCTATCGGGTCCGCTCCTTAACGAGTCGGATTTAGCGCCCGCCCAGCAGGCCAAAGCCAACTCACTGGCTTCTCCGAACCGCCGACGCACCCTGGGTTATGCCGGATCCGGGTTCAGTCCGCGCGCGAAGCCGTACCAAACTGTGCCTCATCCGGCGCGGGCGAGCTTGGGTAGTGGTAGCGGCGCCGGTGTCGAAAAGAATAACCGTGCGACCGGTGGACCAATGCGTAGTACTCGCGGTTTGCGGTCCGCCCTGCTGGTAAGCCGTGCCAACCGGCCCATCTTGCGTGACATTATGTCTGCGGCTGCCAAGCCCGCGGAGCGTGAGACCGCCACATCCCCGGGCTCTAGTGCAGCACATCCATCTCCACCCTCGCTGGTCGGGTGGAAGGCTCCATCGAGCCGGTCCGGGGCTGCCACCCCACGGGACGCGCCGGTGGCCACGGGGCTGACTTTCACCGTCACCGAGCAGACGGTCACCCCTCCGCCGCCACCGTTCGCTCTGCGTACTCCACCCTCCTCTATCGCCTCTACGCCTACTGGCACCATAGCCATCACGACTGGTGCCAACGCCCCTGCCCCTGTGGCGGCCACCCCGCCGCAGTCCCTGACCTCCCTCAAGTTGCTCGATATTCTGGGCGAAATGCCCAACCGTTTGCCCCAGGGTCCGACCAGCTCATCCCCACTGTCGCTCGGCCGCCTTAAATTCCAGTCCGCTGCCAGCCCGGCCGTTAAACGGGCTCGGGAATCGATAAAGCAGAATGGTGTCTCGACCGCCACGGGGGACCAAACCGGTGGGACTGAGGCGGACAAGGAACCAACCGTAACTACTGCTAGCTTTATCAATCCATACTCGCTCTACACGCCCATCAAGTTGCGCAATACGGCCCGGGATCGGACGCCGGAGGTGGGGCCTGCGAAAAAATCGGCCAAGTCGTCGAAAGCGGCCTCGGCCGCCTCCAACACCTTACATGCCGGATCCACTCCGGCCCGGTCGCACTCGGACACCGCTGACCTACAGCCCGTAGCAGCTGTGCCACCGCTCGAGTTGCTTCGGCAGACTGCGCCCGAGAACTTCCCGTCCGAAGAGGCTTTACCCCCGCATCAGCTCCCGGCGACGGAGACGACGATGGTAATGGATAGGTCTTCCACTTCCGCGTCGGAAGAGTTGACCCCCGAACCGATACCCCTACCCAAGCGTACCGCCCCAGGCTTTAGCGACTTTTCAGCATCGGCAGATCGGCCGGTCACGTCGCTGGCCAATGCTCGCCGCGACGCCGAGCTGCCTTCTTCACCGTCGTCGACCAAGACATTAACCCCCGAATCCGAGTCTCCATGCGCAGCCAAGGTGGATGAGAGCAAGTCACTGTCGGTTATACCGTCATTCAGCTTTAAGCCACCGTCCAGCTTCACGGCATCACTGCTACCCCCGATGGAACCGACCGCTTCGGCTGCGTGGTCGGTAAAGAAGGGAGTGGGCGAGATTGACCCGCCGTCATTTACCTTCCCGCTGGCCCCGGCTTTTGGCAACACCGGCAACAAGTCCGGACCCGGTAACCCGGTTTCTGTGGGCTCCGGTACCATGGTTTGCGATTCTGAAAACCTCGCACCAGGCTCCGCTAGCCACTGGCCGTCTAGGTCCCGCTCGGTGACCCCAGTCGACCCGACATCATCTTCTCCTGTCGCTGTCACCACCACCACCACCACCACTACCGCCGAGACCAACGTGACGACTGCGTGGCCACCCTTGGGCGGCGGGAAGGATATGGCCCCCGAATTTACTTTCCCAGCACTGCCTCAGTCTCAGAAACTTCGCGTTGACGCCCTGGGCTTATCCACCGCGCACGAGGCCGGCGTGCGGGCCCTGGCGCAGGAGTTGCGGAACGCCAACAAAGGCACACTACCCATGTTCACGTTCCCGGATGCGCCGAAGTCCGCGGTGACGGTAGACACCTTGAAAACCTTTCCAAAGACTTTAGCTACCCCGCCGGCATCGTCGTCGTCGGCCCCTGGTGCCACTGACGGTTGGGCTGGCCTCGGTTTCAAGCCAGCGGGATTGAAGACCGGCGAGTGGAAATGCGGTACGTGCGGAATTGTGAGCCAGGCCAAGGACCCCAAATGTATTGTGTGCGAGGCCCCGCGTCCGTCGGAGGCGGCAAGCACTTCAACAGCAACGTTGGCTCCATCATCAATCGCCGTTTCCGTCACTACCACTACTACTACTGCCCCTACCACCATGTCTTCGTGGGCTGACATTGGGTTTAAAATTCCCGCTCTCCAGCCCGACCAGTGGAAATGCGGTACATGCAGTGTCGTTAATAAGTCCGAGACGGCAAAATGCATCGTGTGTGAGGCTTCTAAGCCCGTTGGTGCTGGTACGGGCACTTCCGTAGCAACCGCAGCGACATCGCCGCCCGCTTCCACCGCCGCTGCCGCCACCGCCACCACCTCGTCATCTTGGGCCGATATTGGATTCAAGCTACCCGGGCTTAAGGAAGGCCAGTGGAAGTGCGGCACGTGTAGCATTGTCAACGAGGCCAAGTTTAATAAGTGCTTGGTGTGTGAGGCTTCTAGGCCCGTTGGTTCTGACACTGACACTTCCGTAGCAACCGCGACGACATCGCCACCCGCTTCCACCGCCACCGCCACCACCTCGTCATCTTGGGCCGATATTGGATTCAAGCTACCCGGGCTTAAGGAAGGCCAGTGGAAGTGCGGCACGTGTGGTATTGTCAACGAGGCCAAGGTTAATAAGTGCTTGGTGTGTGAAGCATCTAAGCCTTAAACGCTTCCCCCTCCCCTTGCCCCTATCTCTCGCCTTGGTTATACTCCGCGGTTCAGTTAGGGGCGGTACGAGAAGCAGGAGGAGTAGAGTAGACGTATCTCAGGTCTTCTTTCTGGATACTGATCGCTCCCTCCGATCCTCCTTCCCTCCTGTGTCCTGCTTACAAGATGGCCGTTCTGAAGCGGATATAGGCCGACCAGACGACCCGCTCAATATCCATGCACACTTTTTTTTTTTGTTTTTAAACGATGCCATACGACTACACCGAATTTCTAATGTGTGATACTTTTCAACGATCCCGTACCACCTTTATAGTGGTCCCTGAGCTGGATCTTCATAAATGCTTTCCGTGTCACAACCGGATAACTAAAGAGCCCAGTGTGTAGTCCTCAACCTAGTAATGTGCCCTGTGCTAGAAAATGGTCTAGTGGAAGCAACGGGAGAGACCAGAGGAGGGGGGGGGGTGACAAACCACTAGCCCCTACTATGAAGCTGACGATCGTCGCTACCGCCCAGCCCCGGATTAAAATAGTCGGGATTGTCAGATTAATTCCCTGAGAGGGTCGAACAACCTCAGTGACACCCGACTCAAAAGATTTCGTGGCGCTCTGTTGGTTAGAGAAAACGATGCCGTTCCATTTCCGTAAATAGATGGTCATACAGGACCTTATTCTTGATTTTACACCGGCATGATCGGTTAGCAGTTGGTTCTGGGACCTCTAGGTAAATTTGAGCTTTCCATTACGCCACCCGATGCCTTTGGCCCTGGGTTTTTGTCCCAGTAGCGGGTAGTTTGTGGTGGCTTCCCCTGTGAATGGGCCTGTTTACCTCTGGTGTACATCCCTTCCAAATCAGCCAAGAGTTTTGTGGGGCGGATTGATGGATTGACACTATAGCCATCAGCCGCTAAGTCTCCAGAAGAGGTCAAGTACACAGGCGAGAGTAAAGGAAATTGAAGCTAAAGGCACTCTGGTCTCATCCAGTGGCCACTGTGACTGCAGATGGCGGTCGGCGAAGGACGGAAATTCGCCTTCCAGCTGGGAACCACGCACATATGTGTATAAATATAAGAAGTTTGCACTGGCGTTGTACCAGTCTTCCTTGCTCCACCTCACATTAAAATACGGTCTGTATCCCCCATCGTCTCCATTCCTCTTTCTGATCCTATTTACTCTATTCACCGCACTCCCTCCTCATTTTAGCCCAACCCAACCCTTCCGTTTCGTACCTAGCCGGTTCCCCTTGGACACCTTTCTAGGTGACCGACCATTAGCAAACGCTGCAGCGCACCTTCCCTGTATTATCAACAGTCCATTGGTCATGACCGCTGCGCCCCTCGACCAGCGCACCCGGTGCGCTCTAGTTCTGTTTGGCCTGATCATGTACGGCGCCCTCTACGACGGCAGCGAGTGCCTACTTCACTTTGCGCCGGACCATTTCTATGCCACCTATTTCCGGGGGGACCGAGTCCTCGCCCGGTTTAAGGGCGAGGCACTTAACATTGTCCCTTGGTACGAAGACGATCCGTATGGTATTCAAGAGGGTGATGGAAAAGAGAAACATAACTCCCCGGAGCGAAACCGACCGTGTCGGGCCTCGGCTCGGCAGTGGACACGGTGTTTCTGGAAACATTGGCCGCGACCGCCGCACCCAGAGGATCGGGAACACGGCGAGGCACCCGTCGTCAACGTTAAACCCACCTTGCCCGTCTCGACCCAGACACCCACGTCGGTGCCGACTCCCGTCACTGAGGTCGAGGGTGGCGAGGCGCCAGGTGTTGACTTGCTTAGTGATGCTAGTGTCAACAGGGAAGAAGATGAGGGCGAAAGTGGCGATGACGACGACAACAATAGTGAAGAGCTCCCGACATCAACTTCAAGTCCCGCCAAACCCTCACCGACAGACCCTACCCAAGGATCCTCGACTTCCTTGAACCATTCCGACATTGAAATTATGATGCAGGTGATGGCCGATTGTAGTTACGATAAATATCTGTCGCCTACATTCTGCGGGGATTTCTTGTCGTATTCGGGCGAGTTCTCGGTTCCCGAAAACCCGGAAGCGGCAATATTAGGCCTTGAGCCTATACCAGAGGTCGAAGATTATTTAGAAACGATGGCTACGGAGAACATCATCGGCGACAACCATTCCCACAACGTGCAGGACCCCACTAGTGTTACCTCTCCGCAACCTATCGGCGTGGACGTGAAAGGGACGGTTGAACCAATCCCCGAGTCCATACCTGTCCCTGAAGTTAAAACACCTGAGGCGCCGCTGGCCCCGCTCCAGCCCGTAGGTCCAGTCACTTTATCCATTACACCTTCATCTTCGCCATCCACGCCAAACCCTTCCATCAGTCGTAAGAGAAAACGCGACGCCGCTTTTACCGCCACTACCTCCGCCGACGCCTTCACTTACGTGATCTGTGAAGAAATTATCAATTCACCGGCTCAAAGGCCCACTCTGAGCCACGACGACATGGCTAATCTCTCATCCATATTTGAGCTGGTCAGCTCTAATGACGACCTCGTGGCGTTACTGCGAAAGATTCCTCAGTTTAACAATTGGGTGCTGCAGGTGGGAAGCCAGCAGCGGTGGCAGTTCCGCCAGGCGCAGTATGGAAACCGTGGAGTTGATGCCGAGGATCGACCTGTCAAGTTCGTCGCGTTGTGGCTATCCAGGATCATTTGCTGATCTCTCACCCATGATGAGTGAAGTCTAGCACGGTGGGGGTGCCTGTGACCAGTGTACAAAATTTTAGAAAGTAAATAAAAGGGAATGCATAGTAACACCTTGGATATTTACGGTGCGGAGTGGGTTTCCTGCTCCCATAGCGTGGTTCTAACTTGTATTCGAGCTATCGCCATTGGAATCACAGTCTCGCGACGTGAAGTATACAGTCGATAAGAGTTGTTTGCCAGCTAAAAACTGATAGGTATCGATACTAGGCGTAGACATTGTAGTCATACTCATCCCGGAGTTCAGCATAGGGGAGCAACTGGTTACTCGGGGCCAAATCTCATAACTGCTAGTCCTAAGGATTCACCCGTAGACTAGGAGTTCAGATCTAACGAGCTCCGTTACACTGCAGCCACTTCGAAGGGGCAATGTCTCACCGGGTAATGTGAGGGGGGGGAGGTGCTTTGGCTAAAAACAAACTAGGGGGGAAGGCGGAAATTGGGACGACAATATTGCCTGCGTTATGACAGGGGCGGGCCCTCACCTGCCCAAGAGCTTAGCCACGGCCAACAGGGGAATGGTCAGTGAGAGAGGTACCTTTACATCGAACCGTGGCCTATACCGTTGGATAGCCCACATTGCTAGGGCACATAAGGCAGGCCATATTTTGATGTAATGGCGCAGACAACCCTGTCACGGTCAATATAAACCTAACTTTTCGGCGAGGATCAGGACCTGACGGCATACTTAAACTGAAATGGTCAATTTCTTCCACACCTTGACCGCAAACGAAGGATGTTTTAGGCTCGTATGAATTTTGAACTACTCGTCACTAAAAATTCAAGGCCAATGCAGCGAAATTTCAGATCCAATATTCACCAGGAAAGAAGAGGTTACATAACGGTACAGATGATGGTTAAAGGTATCCAACAATAATTTTGAGTTAATGCCTTGTAAGAGTTAGCACAACGGTAGAATTTATACATACAAAATAGCTTGAACCTTGCAAGCACTAAGCAGACATTCGAAACAAGGAAGCTCAATTTGTCCAAACGAAGCCACGAGGTGTAGGCCAAGCAGTGCTACTTCTCCTCAACTCTGGTCGCCGGATTATAGCTTGTTGGCCGGAAAACAAGCCTGGGCCACCGCGGCCACATATTGGTCCCGATAAGTTTCGTAGTGCAAGGTGTACTTACTCATGTCCCACGACCTTGGTTCTGCTGAGGGCGACTTGGGAAGGTTAACATATATGCAGGGACTGGGGCTTTGTTGGGGTTGGGTAGGCTGAAAACGCTTTGGATGTTTAGATTCGGCTATGGGGATAAAGAGTTGCTTAATATATGCGACTAAGTAAGGATAGGTTAATTGAGTTCGGTCGAAATATTTGTTTAAGAAACTGTCAATCGCGTCGTTGCTGTTTTTTCCTTGCTTGTCTATACGACCATCCATGAGCGCGTCTTCATAATAATCCTCGAACGCATCTTGATATTTATCCGTGAAATCCTCCGCTGCTTTAAGTACGTTTCTGAAGCGGTTAGCTTCATTCTCGCTAAGTCGATAAAGGCCACGTACGCCATTGACTTCGTCTACACGATAGTTGACCAGATCGGGTTGTATCCGTGGCAGAGAAGTCATCATAGTGCCGTCGCACTTCTCGCCAGCCATGCTTGCAAAGTATTTGGAAACGTCCCTCGTGAAGAAATCGGCCTGAGTTGGGGACGACCGTTGAGACCTAGGCACAGAACGAGTGTCACGGTTAGCGTTGTATCGCAAGGATGTCGGTTGTACCTTCTGACCTCTAAAGGCCTCGTGGGCAGCTGGGCAGTAATCCTTGGGGCCTGCAGTAGCTGGTTGGATACTGCTAGCCGCCGTGGCCTGAGCGGGTTTTCGCCCGGTTATCCAGCTCCAAAATGATGCGTGAGCGGTGGCGGCGAGCATAGCAATGCAGCCGAGATGTACAGCCGAGGCGGCGATTTTCATCGTGGTGCTTTCGTACGGAAGGGGGCTGGGTAGGTGGTGAGACTGTGAGATATACTACGAGACTTTGGAGTATGGCATAAACAAGTTCGAGCGGCGGAGAGTGTGTTGGGCGGTAGCTGGCACATCATTTATACTGCTTGCCAACAGGCAGCCTACTGCGCCCATGACGAACCACGCCAGTACCAAACTGACGACATGGTGAACGGAAAACGAAAGCAATACGGGGGCATCAGGCGGAGAGGCCACAGTGACCTCCTTTCCATGTATTCCCGCTGACGGGATATCCCAAAGCTTCATGCTCAACCCTTTCCCTTCTACCTTTTGCACGGGTCCTCCCGACCCTACAATCAGCGACAAGGGCGGAGGCAGAGATCCATGCCCCAGGCTACCAATAATTCTCATTGCAAAACTCACCCGCACTGGCCTTGTCTTCTCGCAGTACCGGTGCAAAGACGGGGGACCGGTCCCTTCCTCGTCGAGCCATAGGGTATCAAGTAGCCCATTTCTCATGGTCGAAAGGGACGAGGGACGACAGGGGGCCGATCCTTCGCTTTGTGTTGCCGCGCGGCGCCAGACTCCGTCCCTCGACTACTCAGGGGGAGACGGCCGAAACGACAGCCCACAAGTTGACCAAAGAGCTGCTTTGCGGAGGAATATACAGGAGCGCACACTTGGAGGCCGCTACACCGGTCCAAGTTAAAATAAAGATAATCGGGACGTTATCGACCTGCCTGTCTATGCCAGACTAAGGCGGACGGGTTAGTTTCGTGGCTGACTAAACGCGGGTGGGGGTGGCTCGTCGGTTGTGTGCGATTGGTACAGAGGGACTTTGCAGTGCGCATCTGGGTCAGCAGTCGGTTCATAATGGGTAGTGTGCCACTTGCGGGGCGTAGCTCCCGGAGGTCACCGTCCTGACACTTCTCCCGAAGGTGACTGTCTGAAGAGGTGTTGGAAGGCAGTCTCCAGGTTGGAACTGGAGCTTCCTACGACTACTATGGGCTGGGCTGGGTGGGTAAAAAGAGACCTTAGCTTTTTTTCTGGCACGGTCCCTCGTCGTATAACCAAAGGGTCTACGCGTAGCTCCTATGCGTCGTCGAGGGTGAGGGGAGCGATAAAATAACGCGGCGTGAAGACTCAACAGAGACCACGGTATATGCTCCTTGTCCTGCTACGAATGGGAATTTCCGGTTGATTCTCATTCGGCCAGGGCGCCGGCTACCCTTAACCTTAAGTGCCGGAGTGGAGACTCCGTTCCCTGCACTCCCGGTCGGGCAGCTTGTCTGGCGACCGCGGAGGCCACCTAGTGGCTCGGTCCTTGATAATCCGGCAGCCCACCAACCCCTCTTGGTCATGGCTGACATGTACGCGTGTTTGCTGAAATACACCTTTTTATATAAAAAAACAATTTCCGGCAGGAGCATATAATAGCCAGCACCAATATACTATTATTAGCAAACGAGCTTGTGCCATGCGATGATGAATAGCACGCAACCAGTATGTAGTATTTGTGGCGCGTGTCCCCTGTATCTGTATTTAACGAGCCGAGCCGTTTGCGTGTGCGTTTGCATCGATGAACATGCAGAAAAGTGAGAAATGTTAGCAGAGTGGCCAAAGGTCGAGCCTATTAGTACGAGGTCCCTCAGCAGACTGCAGTTATCCCATCCATTTCTTAGATGAGGCTTCTCTGCCCAGCCATCAATGGCATTGACCTAGGCTGGTATGGCATTAGCGTCTACCTTGGCACTGTCGGTGCAGCTCGAGGACTTGGTGACATCCACAGCAACCGGCGCAACACAGGGTCCACTCGTTCTGGCGCAAAATGCGACAATGCATACCGGATGGCCACAGCCCGTGCAAATAACGCGTCACCCAAGGCGCACAGTTGGCGAGTGGGTAGCGCACAATTCCTATCCCAGCAGGCACAAAACTAAATCTGCTGCTATGCGAGCACCTCTGCAAACTACAGAAGGCAGTGCGCAACGGACACATTGGGTATTTTTATAATTGGCTCGCTTTTCACCCACTATTTACTTTCAATACACAGTTAGGCGAGACTATATAGGATGGGGGGGGGAAAAAAAAGAAAAACAACTGGAAAAATTGTGAGCTGTATGAGCAGAATGTACGGGAGGCGGGATTAGGGGGGAGAAACCAACAAACTGGTAGGCTGACTATGAGCCGTTCGTGTTGAGAATATCAACGTAGCGCGACCGTGCACCGCGGCGACCTCGACTGGTCGGTGCCGGGAGAGCACTCTTGGACAGACCCAGCCCTGGCGGTCCACCGGGCGCCATCCCCGCCGGCATAGCGCCTCTTGGTAGCGACGTCAACGGCGGGGTGCCTGGACCTCGGGGCGGTTGGGACATGGTGCCGCCCATCGGAGGTAGGCCCGGGGGCGCCGACGGGGGTGCCGCGTAGGACGGGGGAGCACCGTAGCCACTGTTACTGGCTCCCCAGGCAGGTGGAGCTGGGGTGGAGATGGGGGTCGCCTTGGGTGGTGGGGGTGGGGGCGCTGCCTGGGCGACCTGGTCGTCAGCCGAGGCGCTCTTATTGACCCACCGTTTGAGTGCCGGATCGTATACGAAGGACGACTCTTCGCCCAAATTGGCCTTGACAGCGGGCGTTCCCCCGGTCTCTGCGCTCTTAGCCTGACCACCAAACAGGGTTTTGATCATCCCGAAACCAAACATGCCGCCGCCACTCGGAGTGGACCGACCGCTGGCTGAGCCCTGGGCAGTGGGGGTTGCCTTCTTTGGCGGGGTGTTAGGAGCCGACTGGGGCTTAGTCGGGGCGGCTGCATGGACCGGGTCGCTGGTGGCCTCGGGGTGGGGCCGGCTCTTGGAGAGCGATGAGTTACCGAACCCAAGGTCGTCCAGGTCATCCTGCGGGTAGGAGTCGCCCTGACCCCCCACGGGGGTAGCTACCGCATTATTACCGTAGTTGAAGTCGGCGGCGGCAAAGGTAGGTACGGGCGGGGCCATATTGAGGAACCCGTCACCATTGACCGCAGGAACGGCCTCCCCCGCTCCAGCATCGTCCACACGGTAAAAGAGCGGCGCAGGGGCGGGGACGGGTGAGGGTGCGTGGGTTTGTTGGTAGGCCGACGGCACGGCCGCGACGGCTGGGACGGGCGAGTAAGCCGCAGGCTGGACAAGCGGGGATGAGACCGTGGGCAGGTAGCCAGCCGGAGAGTACGGTGAGGCCGTGGTATCGACATGACCCGTGGAGTGGTGTCGGGTCTTGGGCGAGGCCGTGGCCGGGAGCGGCGAGACGCTCAGCGGTGGGGGAGGATGGGTGGTATCTAAAGCGGAGTTGGGACGTGAGCGGTGCGGACCGTTACTCATGTGCAGGCCCCCGGGTGAATACGGCGCGGCCTTTAGGACCTCCGAACGCAGTCCGTGCCCGGTGGCGCTTACGCTGCCACTCGCTTGGACCAGGGCTGGCGGAGACAAGGCGCGCGAAGGGTCTTCGGGGCGTATTTCATCCGGGCGCGGGGCGTCGCCCGCCGTACTGGCCGTGGTGCTGCCGTCTGTACCCGTGATCAACTTGTCCAGGCTGCTGTCGAAAGCGCTCATCAGAGAGGTGAAGCTGGGCTTAGCGAGCCGGCGACTTAGCCACGAAGACACGCCGTTCGACCCGCTAGCCTCGCTCGTGGCCCCGAATCCGTCCAAGCGTTGCTTGAGGGCAGTGAGTTGGTGCACGAAACCCGGGGTCAGGAACGGCGAGCCGCGTGCCAGATCGTCAACGATGCCGGCCAGGGCATCACAGTAGCGAGTGGCTTCGCTAACACGGCCGCACTCAACAAGCCACCAGGCGTGCAGCAGCTTATACGGCTGCAGATGAGGTAAGGCGGCTGGAACCTTTCCTGCGCGCAAGGACAGAACAAACTCGTAGATTTCAGTGGTAATCAGGGCGGCAGGATCATACCGAGTAGCGTCGGTGGCGGTAAGGAGGGTGAAGCGAGAATGCGGGGCCCCAGCCCCGGCGCATGACGAGGTACGCGGCGACAGCAAGTAGCATAGATGGGCCACCGCCACGTTCCCGGTGCGTGCCAGCTCGTCGCCCAGGGCGGTCAGGGTTGGTGCGTCACCTTTGGTCTGGTTGGCCAAAACCACTGCGACCAGACGCGGCCAGAGGGCCAGGGCGCGGCGCTTGGCCTCGGCCTTGGCAAGGGATTGCGGATCGTCGGGTTGGGTGGCGGTAAAGTCAGTAGCCGGCATAAAAGGCGCAGCGGCGTTATCAGTCAGTGGGAACGGTTGTGGGTCCCACAGAGCGGTCAGTGGGGCAGATCCCTGGGCCCCACCGAAGAGCTGATAGATGAGGCGCAGTGCCATCGGGCCCGCGGACGGCGCATGCGGTGCAGTTTCGTCGGTCGGCCCGGCGGCGGTGGAGTTTTTGACTACATCTTGCGTGTAGGCTTGGACCACGTCACGCCACACTTCCTTGCCCACACAGCTCCCGATGATGAGGGCGTGGGCCCATAACCGCCGGTCAACGGCGCGCTTCACAGCTCCCAGTCGGTCTCCGTGCAACAGGCAGGATTCCAGGGCTTGGAGTTCCGCCTCCACCGCCGAGGTAGGTGCCGTAATCCCATGGGCAAAGGACGGGGTCGCCCGCAACGCGGCACAAAGCTCCTGAACAGCGGCGGGGTCCTCAAGGAGCTGGCCGTCGTGCTGGCCCAGTCCCTGGAGGGTACGCCAAATTAGAGCGGAGGCCTCGGCGGCTGGTGTCATCGATAGACTGTCCAGCCGCTGTTGCACGTAAGCCAGGACCCCGTCTTTCTTTTGCTTGGCCCCGCTGCGGTCGTGCAGCAGCAGCGGACCAGGGTAGGTGTCCAAGGCGAGGGTCGGGTCGGGTCCAAAGACAGCGGATAGGTCCCGTTTCTCCATTTGACCAGGGTAGTGCCGTTCGTAGCTGGAGTGGTAGGCGGTGTCAGTCGAGTAGCGCTGGGTACGCTGCGGGAAGGTGCACCAGACCTGGCCGCCAAACCCAAATGCGATCACAGGGAACCCCTGACCGCGACGATACACATCCTCCTGGAGGCGCTGGTCCACCGGCGCCGTGGCGGGAATCGGATGCTCAGCAACAGCGGTGGGGGCAGCTCGAGTGGCATGCCCGTCGTCGGCTCCGTAGTTAGGGGCGTAACCCTGGCTTTCGTAGGTGTAAGTATCTGCCGGTCCGGTAACAGGGCCAGGCATGGGCGCATGAGCGTAAGGGTCAATCGGGGCCTGGTCATACATGGCGTGGGCTTCGGGAGCTGTACTATAGGTTGCCGCATAGGCCCTTTCGTGTTCAGCAGGCTGGGAGTGGGCTGGATTACCAGCATCGTACGTGTAGTCCTCGGCGGGGGTTTCTAGAGCCGCGCTGTAGGCCACGTCATAGGTCACCGCCGGATCAGCGGTCTGGGTATGCACGGGGGCACCGGTATCATACGCGTAACCATCGTTTTCGGTATAGGTTGCTCCGGCTTCGGAGGTCGCACCGTATTCATAGCCGTAATCGTAACCGCCGGCCTCTCCGGTCCCGTAGTCAGCGGGAGCACCATGACCATAGGGATCATAGTTCGCGTCAGCAGTTTGGTAGTCGGACGGAGGAAGCGTGTCGGCGTAACCGCTTTCCGGATCAGCCGCCGCGGCCGGACTGTATTCGGCTGGCGGGGCAGCGCTGAAGGCGTGCGCATGGGCCACCGTCTCGGGGACCTCCGCGGTTTGGCCGTAGAAATCGTGATGCTGGTCCACATACGCCGGGTGCATTGTCGACGTCACCAGGTATTCAGCGCTAACGGCCGGCGTTGCAGCTTGGGCATAATCCGGTTCAGCCTCCGCAGCAGGTGGGACGCTACCAACGGTATCACTATATTCACCCTCTTCGCCTGTTCCGTAGTCGTGGCCCGTAGATGCGTAAGGATCATAGTTGGCATCGGCTACCTGGTACTCTGAAGGGGCCAGGGATTCCGCGTAACCTGGGTGGGGATTCTCGACGCCGGCAGTCAGATCGGCCCCCGGAGTGGTCGCCTGGCTGGGGAAATAGTCTGCTGCGGGTTCCGCTGCCACTGTAGTGTTGGGTGAGGCATCGGCTACCTCGGTGCCGGGATGAGCGCCGAAGGTCTGGTCGAGGCCGTCCGTCACGTCCGAGGTCAGTGTGCCTGGGGTCGGACCAGGCGCGTCGCAGACGGTGGTAGTAGCGTCAGGTGCGGTTGTCTCAACGCGAGGCGTGGAGGACACCGGCTGCACGGAGGGCTCGTCCCCGGTCAAATCATGAAAGAAGCTGGCGTCATCGGTCTCTGCGGCGGGGACGGGGGTGGGCGTATCGGCCACTATCGATGGGGCAAACAGGCCGCTGTTCAAGCCCACTTCGTCCGTCTTGAAATGGGGAATATTCCCGACGGAGGAGGCGCGACCTTTAGGCGGGGGCCCAACCTCCTCAGCAGGCGCATCAGACCAGGGCACACTGGCAGAACGGACGATACTCGGGCCGATGAGGGACACGGACACTGGCGGATAACCCGCGGGAGGGGGCGTGCTGGCGATATGCGGAAGGGGTGGTGGGACGGACGAGGGTCCCGCGGGCTCGGCAGCTTCCGGCGGCGGACCCTCCGTCATCGGCCGGGTGGTCAAGACGAGATCGTCAAGCTCATCGAGCACATCATCGTGGGTGACCGGGGACGTTTGGTAGGTCGGGGGTGCCAGAGGTGTGTGTAGCTCCGCGTTATCGGCCAGGCTGACCGGGAACACCCCTTCCGCTTCGACAATATTGGTACTAATCTCCGCCGTCGGTACGTCCGCAGGTGGGTCGGTTTCGGTCGCCGGTGTGTGAATGTTCGTGAGGGTAACCTGGGGTATGGCTGGCGCGTTCGATGTCATGGTCGAACCTGGGGGCGCTTGGGTCAGGGCTGTGGTCTGCTGTTCCGAGGTAGCGACTACGGCGGGTATGACGGGGGAGTCAGATTTAACCACGACGGGCTGGGCAGCAGGGCCAGTCGCCTGTGCCGGGGAACTCACAAGCTGGGGTGGTGGAGGAACAGCCCCCGTTGGCCGCGGGGCGCTTGCCGGAGTTTCTTCTATGATGGCGGTGGCGGGCGGGGTCTCGGCCGCCGCGAAGCTTTCAAAGAAGTCGAAGGCACTGGGTGAGTTGAAAGTAGCTGGCGGCGGGGGCGGGGGCTGCGAAGAGGTCGTCGCAGTAGACGTTGGGGCGAGTGGCGCGGTCGGGGTAGGCAATTGGGAAGTAGCCGGTTCCGTTGGAGGTTCCACCGCTAAACTGTCAAAGAATGACGCCGGGTTAACCGGGGCCGGGGCAGGGATGCTGGCTGGAGGCGCAGATACTTCCGTGGTGGTTTTCACGTGAGCAGTGAGATCGGAGGGGTATGCGTACTCGTCTTCCGTCGTCTGGTAGACATGTGGATCATGATTTCCTTCGATGTAGCCCTCTGCTGCGGCGTTGGGGTCTTCGGTCGTCTGGGTGCCGTCGGCGGCAGCCGTGTAGTACGCGGGATCGTACGTATTGGGATCATAGGGTTCGTACTGGGATGCGTCGTAGGGCACATAGGTACCGTCCTCGGCATAGTATCCGCCGTACTCGTCGTAGTAGGGTTGGTATTCCTGACCCGCGACAGCAGCAGTAATGGGGTCGGCAGGGTGGGCCGTCTCTTCGCTGTAGTAGGCGTTGGGGTCGTGTTGGGCTGACGGGTCGTAGTACGGATCCTGGGTCGTGCTGTAGTCGTAACCCGCCGCGGCGTTCGGGTCGTGGACGTAACCAGAGCTCGGGTCCGCGCTGTAATTGGCATTCGGGTCCAGACTGTAGCCCGCGTTCGGGTCGTAGTTGTAGCTCGCGTTCGGATCGTGACTGTAGCTCGCGTCCGGGTTCGTATAGTACGGGTCGTATCCCTCTGGATACTGCTCGTAGCCCTGATGGGGGTTGGTGGCCCCGTGGTGTGTGAGAGGCGGGGGAGGAGCCCCGGACGACGGGGGCGGGTGGTGTTGGTGACTCGCGGTGGGCAGTGGTTGTTGGACGTGGGCCGGCGTCAACCAATTCGCACTATCGTCATTGTCACCGCTGAAGAAGGGGATGGGCCCTTCATTGGCGGGGGTTGGGTTTGGCGGAGCGGCCATATGGGCGACGAACGAATGGGTCACGTCGTGATGGACTCGCTAGCAGGGTTAGGATGGTCTAAATCGCGAGGTAGTGTCGATGCGTGGCTCCAAAACGGGCAACAAAAGAAGACGAGGGACGGGAGCAGGCGGAGGAGGTGGGGAGAGGCGTGGCGCGGAATGTAGATGAACGCTAGAGAGGACTGACTGGTGTAATGACCAGGACTCTGCCTAAGGCGGAGAACGTAACTATGGGTTGCGCGGTACGAGGATGAGGGCAGAAGAGTCGGCGGAGATGGCTACGCGAATAATGGAGCAGGTGACATCTATCGAATGAAGGTCTGTACAGCGGACATTACCCAGAACCGAGACGGAGGTTGAACTTGCCTGTACGCGGTTGTTGGTGCTTAGGTGGGGCGGGCGCTGCAGTCACTAGGGCGAGGCACGCATACACGAACGCAGGGAGTGGGCGGAGGGCCTAAGCAGTGGGCGTTGAGGATGGGGTGGGGGGGGGGGCTGGGAGGAGGTGTCGTGGTGAATGGAAGCGGCACGAATTGTGCGGGCTTTGAATTGTGGGTGTGCTCCCTCCCTACCCTCATGCAGCTTCAGCCCCGCCCGCCGGATCACACTAAGGGAGGCGGAGCCCTGTGGCCAGTCACTGGCCATCGGTAGATCGCCACGTCGGCGTCGCTGGGTTGAGCGACCCTCCCAAATAAGGCTTAAGGCCCAGCGCCGAACCGCCCAGACGATCTGTGCTACCCACACTTGCAGTGACACAGGCTTGCCCTGCCGTCAGTCGGGCAGACAGGCCTATGCTTCAAACCTTGTGTGGAAAGTCGTGGCACCGGCTTAGGATCCTTGGGCCACATTACCAGATAGCCAGTCGGCTTCTGCCACCCATGTCGTCCACCAAGGTACTACCATCCTTCAGTCAACTGCCCTTGGGACTGGGCCCCACTGGCGGGGGCTGCCGGCCTAGGGCGTTCCCTCGCAAAGGAGATATCCCCGAAATGTTCAAATCCCTCATGTTGGCCTGCTTCTTCCTAAACGGCTAGAGGGTAAAATTGTGGCCAGATTTTGTAATCATGAAGAAAGGAGTGTTGGGTTTAGTAAACTAGGCTATGTGAAGGCGGGATTCAAAGGCTGCGGACTAAGCGACACTGACCATGACCCGCATGCCATGCAGATAAATCGAATATATAAAAAAAACGGCGCAAAATCTGCCCACACGGCAACCCATAAGCATTAGGCACTCTAGTACAAGTCGTCGTCGTCGCTGCTGACACCATCTTCGGCCATGGCAATGACGGCGGCCTCAGCCGAATTCTTGGGCTCGACGCGGGGCCTGCCCTGGCCAGCCTCCGCCTCGTCCGCCTCCTCCTGTTCGGCGGACCGGCGAAGCGTCTCAAGCTGCTTCTGGCGCAGCTTCTCGTACAGGTTGTAGTACTTGACGAGGGGCAGCGTGTTCCGGTCGGTGGTGGCCAAGAAGGTTCGCAGCTGGGCATACTCCCCGGGGGCCCAGTTGAGAGTGCTCCGGGCCTGCTCAATGACACGGCAATGCTCCTTGGTCTTTTCGACGAGATCGGAGATGCCGCGGGTCACCTTGGTCAGCCGGGACTTCTTGGCGAACCGGACGAGCTGTGACGTGATGGGCATGGTAAGTTCTGGGAAGGCAATGTTGGTGGCCTGGGTGGCCAAAAACTCGAGCAGCAGGTCAACCAGCTGCTGGTGGACACCCTCGATGTAGGGGACCGTATGTTCGTAGGACCGCGGGCACTTGATGTGGAATTCGAAATCCAGGGGCTTCTGCGCCGAACGAGACAGCCGGCGACTAAGTTCAGGAGACGCGTAGACCTCCAGGAGGTACGAAGCCACGGGAATGAACTGCTGGGTGTCGCGGGCGATGCGGGTGAGCAGACGGACGCAGTGGAAACGGAAGGGGAAATACGTGTGGGTGGGGACCAGGCGGATTGCGCCGCTGATGATCTGAACCAGCGGGTACACCAGGCTGCTCAAATCGGCGCCGGCGGTGGGCAGCGCGGGCTCGATCGTTCCTGGTGGCGGCGGCGGTGGGGCCTGGTAGTGGGTGCACACGAGCTCGGTCCAAAAGCGCAGGCAGTGTACGAACTGCCAGTTGTGGACGGGCGCAAAGGCCTTCTTGTTCTCCACGTTGAGGGCGGTACGCAGGTGGATGGCCAGCTGACGCAGGTACACGAAGGCCATGCGGTAGGCGGCATCTGGGTACAGGCCATAGATTTCCACGCCAAACTGGCGCAGCAGGTTGATGGACCCCACTGTATGCGGCGACATGAGGGCCGACCGCTGCACAAAACTGCGGTACACAATACGCAGAATCTCCTCCAAGTCGTCTTCATTCTGGTAGGTGGCCAAGTGGCGCATGGCCAGGAACGCCGCAACCTGGACCGTCTCGTCGACGGTCGGTGTGCTCATGTAGTATGCCACCACGCGCCGTAGGGCACGCACGAAGCGCGGCGTGCACATCAGGTACGGGAGCACCATGGTGGTCTCCTGGAGCAGGAGGCGGACCATGTTGGGTTCCTCGATCATCTGGAATAGGCGAAGGAGGGAGTCCCCATATAGACGCACAGGGCGACTCACTTGGGACCAAGCCAGGGACTGGTTAGGGCGGGTGACGTTGGCACCCAGGCTGGACTTGCCCTTGGCGCGCTGTACACTCGGGTTGCCCAGTTCGGACGGTACATAATGTTGCAGGAGCCCTGGGGCTACGCGGAGGGACGTGACGATCAGCTTGTTGTACGCGGTGGGTGAGTCCACCTCGTAGGCCTTCACCTTAGCCTGCGCGCGAGACGCCCGCTTCTGGGTGAACTTGACATGCTTGGGCTTCGTCTCCTCGATGTCGGCGTGAGTGCAAGAGTAGAGCGCAGAAAGTAGGTGGTTGAAGGCCACCAGGGAGTGGTCCGTAGTAATGGCTTGCTCCCACGACTTGACCATGTCAGGGGTTAGAATCGTCGGGCGTTGATCCTGGTTGCGACTGGCGTGACTGTCGGCTTCCTCCTTTTCCATATCCATATCGTCGCTGCTGTCGTCATCGTCGGATGAGTTCTCGTCCTCATCATCTTCGTCGTCTTCACCATCTTCGTCGTCTTCATCGTCGTCGTCGTCGTCATCATCATCCTGGCCAAACTCGAGCAGGTCCCCATCGTTCTTTTGCAGGAATTCAAAAAACGCCGGGTCGCGCTTCTTAAGCTCATCCAGCTCGCGCCGGTGCTCCTTGATGGCCTTGAGGGCGTCGGAGACGTGCTTCTTATGGGCCTTACTGGGCTTGGTCGCGGATGCTGGGGCCTTCTTTTTCGGCTTCTGCTCCACCTCGTCGTCCTCGACCTGCTCAAACTGGATAAACTCCACGCCTTCGTCGTCGAGCGCAGGGGCGGAAGCTTTGGTGCCCTTGTGGCCCCGGGACCAGGCCCGCTGGCTGTCTACGTCCACTATGGAATCGGGGTCCATAATGTCCTCAAACCCGTCGGCCATGTCGTTGGCGTCGTCGTCCTCGAAACGCAGGGTATCGCGGTCCTGGCCGGTCAGCGCAAAAGATTCAAGGTCGCCGGACTGGCCGCGCGGATACCGTACCACGCCGTGCTGTTGGTCGGCTTCGATCTGGGCTTCGTCACGGGCCTCCCGCTGCTCTTGCCGGCTCACCCGCTGGGTCTGTTGCCGCACGATGCCCCGCTTGACCTTTTGCGTAGCCTTTCGGTTCTGGTCTACGTGGTCCTTGTGCTTCTTGTTGAAGCGAATCATACTTTTAGTGGCCTTACCCATAGCGTCGACGGGCGCTTTGGCGCAGGTTGAGTGGAGGGCTGGGTTAAGGAGGTAAAGGGGGTCTGCGTGATAGGTGGGTCCAGGGGAAGGAATCCGAGTCGGCTCGACACGAATTGGAAGGGGTCTGGCGCGGTGGTCGTGCAACGATGCGGTATCGCAATGGACAGTGAGTAGTCGAGATAACACCGGGCCCGGTAGGGATGTATAGGTTCGGCAGGTAAGAATGGGAGACTGGAGTAATAGAAGGCGTCTTTTGAGCCACTATCAGGGGAGCTGCTACAGTATCGATAACTGCCTTTTTTTTTTGCAGCAGCAAGACACGGCCTGGAGAGTATGTAGCCGATACCTGCTATTGATCGTTTTTTCTTTTCTTTTTTCTTCCCTATCCAGGCCACCATGACACCGCTCATCTAGGTCTATAAAACTATCACGTGATTAATATACACGGCGGCATGGCCTATCGCGTCCCTCCTCGGCACATTATTTGGCTTTTGGTCTTCTTTTTTTTTCATGCCGCCATATCGGGAACTTCTGGTAGAGCTCCCCTCGAGATACAATACTATTCAGTGGGTGTAGGCGCCCGCAAGACCGACCGACAAAATCTTGGAACTGTGCATCCAATTCCCATTCCTCCGTTGCATCGTACCTGACCCGCCTTGGCCCCATACATGCCCCATTCCTCGTTTCCTACTACTTGACCCGACCTATCTCCACCCGACTCCATTGGCTAGCACCCGGGCATCTTCTAGAGCACACAACCACACAAAGAAATTTGAGACTCCCCACGCTTGGAACGAGTTTCCTCCCTCGTCGAGTACACAGGCCGGCACCATGGTAAGTATGACCATTAATAACGCAGGAGTGCGTGCCACCCGCCCCTGTATGTACCGCCGTGTACTTAGCACTCGCTATCTCTTAACCTACGTTACCCCCCCCCCGCTTCTCTACAATCATCTGTTGATTTCATTGGCACTTCAGAAAGTTAAAACTATTTCCCGTAGCCACGAAGAGTTTACGCGGCAGCGTAAGACCGACCGGCAAGTGATTCAGCGCAACCGGGACCCGGTCCTGCACCCCTTCGAAAAGGCCAAGGAAATCAAGCGAGCCGTCAACGCCGCTAAGCTGCAGAAGCTCTTTTCTAAGCCGTTTGTAGCCAATATGGCGGGCCACGTTGGCGGCGTGCAGTGCATGTCCAAGCACCCGTGGGATCTACGAGCCATGATCTCGGGTAGCGAGGACGGCGAGATCCGTGTCTGGGATATGACCAACCACGAGACCATCTGGCGGGCGGAAAAGGCCCACGTTGGCGTCGTTCGTGGCGTCTGCACTATCCCGCACACTCGTCGGTTCCTGTCGGTGGGCAACGACCGCCTCGTCAAGATTTGGGGCCCCGAGTCGTCGAACGCAGCAGAGGATGCCGCCGCCAACTTTGACCATGAAGATGTCACCACCTTGTCCTTCGCTGAGCGCGCTCGTTTGTCCAACCTTCGGACCCTGGGAGCCCCTAAGCTGGGCGCCGAGCAGGATGAGGATGAGGATGACGACGACGAGGACGAGGAAGGTGACGTGTACAAGCGGTACAGCGGGGACGACGACAGCGATGCCGAGGAGGAGCCGGCGGAGGACCGGGTCGAACGGATGGCCCGGATGGCGAGCGGTCAGACCCGCGGGCTGGTCCGGGACGCCACGGGGATTTCGCGAACGGCCATCAACCTCGGTCCGCGCAAGGTGACTCCGTTGGCTACCTACACGGGCACCGAGGGCTTCAATGCCGTGGACCACCACCGGACCAAGCGCATGTTCGCCACGAGCAGCTCAGTCATTTCGCTCTGGGACGTGGACCGCGCGGCCCCAACCTGCACCATGGAGTGGGGTGCTGACACCATCAACACGGTGCGGTTCAACCCGACCGAGGTGGACGTTCTGGCCAGTTGTGGTACCGACCGGACGGTAATTCTATACGACGTGCGGACGCAATCAGCGCTTAGCAAAATCACGTGTGCGCTCAAGGCCAACGCCATCGGGTGGAACCCGATGCGTTCCGCCAACTTTGCGACGGCCAGCGAGGACGGCAGCGTGTACATGTTTGACATGCGCAACATGACCGAGCCGTTCAAGAAGTACTGGGGCCACACATCAGCGGTCACCGACGTGGACTTTTCGCCAACGGGCGCGTCCCTGGCCACGGCGTCCTACGACCGGAGCATCCGCATCTTCCACGTGGGCCAGTCCACCAGCGAGGCCATGTACTACACCCGCCGCATGCGTAACGTGTTCTGCGTCAAGTACACCATGGATGCCAAGTACGTCGTATCCGGTTCCAACGACGGCAACCTGCGGCTGTGGAAGGCCGTGGCCCACGAGAAACTGGGCCCTATGGTGCGTGCCCAGCGTGACGCCCTCGATTACCAGGAACGCCTTAAGAATCGGTACCGTCGTGTGCCCGTGGTCCAAAAGGTCCTCAATTCAAGCATCACACCTTCGTATATTAAGACCGCCCGGCGTCTCGAAGGCGAGCTCAAGGATGGGCTCATGCGCCGTGCCGAGAAGGCTGGCGCCAATGAAGTCGCCAAGGTCAAGGCCCGGCTCACCAAATCGGTTCTCCAGGTTCACGAGTAGGGGGAGCAGTCGACCTGCTGTATGCCGTCTGGTCGCTATCCTTGGTATCGCGACCTCTTCTCGACCTAGCCTCATGTTTAATAAAGTCTTTTTATCGCATCAGGCGTCATTGGCCAAGAGTAATAATGGGGAGGGGAAGGAGAGAGGTAGACCTCATTATATTACAATACCGGCTACAACCCTTTCCTTTTCCGTTTACAATCCAGTACTGTGGCACCCGCGGAGGGCCCCGCTTGTGGTTCGGTACATCAACGGTGGCTTGCAAGGTTCGCAACCTGCCAGCTAGGGAGAACCGTGGGGAAGCTTGACGGTTTCGCACAACCGCGTTCCGACCTGAACACCCCGCTTCCTTTCCCACCCGACCCCACTCTTCTGGAGAACAGCCGGACTTCGCGCTGGCGGCCAACGGTTTGTCATAACCAGACTGTCTAGAAAGTATCAACCTGTAGGCCGGGCACGCCTACCGGGCTACCGACCCACTCCGTTACTTGTTCGCCTGCTATGTTACCCAGACTACAGTCCCTCTAGCATTGCCTACCTGGCCCTTGCTTCTCCAGCCCCACCTCTATGCCACCCACTAAGTCCACGGGCGACGATCGCAGCGACATGGCTACCGAAGCCCCAATTGCGGTGCCAGCCCTGCCGCTGTGGCAGTACCGCCAAATGGCCATTCGGGACATCATCTACGAGGACCCGGCCACCCGCTCCGTATGTCCACCACCAACCGCGGGTCAATTCAGCCCTCTAGAAGGGGAAGCGAGGCTATGCTGGTCACTATTAGCGACCCTCTCGTAACTGTCCGACCCCATTACTTAGCCCTCCTAATATATATTTTTCCGTACCTTCTGCCCTTATAATTGTACGACCGACACTCTTTAAACAGGTTCTTGAACTCGGGTGCGGCGAGGGCAAACTCTTGGCCTTCCTGGCCCCGCTTCAAGATGACATTATCATTGACCGCCTCTGCGGAATTGACCTTGACCCCTTGACCCTGCAGGTCGCCGAGCGCACCTGTGCCGTCACAGACCTGGACCGGCGGGACCCGCGCCCCACACCATTGACCATTGATCTGTACCACGGCTCCCTGGCCGACTACCACCCGGACCTGGCAGGTGTAGACTGTATCGTTTGTACCGAGGTCATTGAACATCTGCATCCTGATACTCTCGCGCGCGTGGCCCCCGTGGTACTGGGTCGATACCGGCCCCGTCGGTTCATTGTCACGACCCCCAATGCCGAGTACAACAAATACTTTCCCAATTTGAAGTATGGAACGTCCGAAGCGGTATTTAGACATTCCGATCATAAGTTTGAGTGGACGCGGGCCGAGTTCCAGCAGTGGTAAGTATCCGTTTGAGAGTCACCATGCCATTGGGGCCCCCTCGTGTAAACGTACCAGGGTCTTGTCGTACTTGCGGAGATCATCTTGATGCCAACCCAGCTACATCCTTTTGTCCTTGGTTCATGGTCCTTCCCCATCCGCAAACATAGGTGCGATGGGGCCGCCCAGCGCTACGGCTACACAGTGCGCTACAGCGGTGTCGGATCCACGGCGGAATCTACCAGCGAAGGTATCGGCCACTGCTCCCAAGTGGCTACGTTTACCCTCCCATCTCATACCAAAGCCATGTCCCCGTCGCCACCGCCGCCCTTCGAGAGCGATACCGATCCCGTAGTGCCGACTCTACACACCCATATCACCTACCCCTACGCCGCCCCACCCACCGACGACGAAGAGCTTGCCCCCATCCTCATTGATGCCATGACGCGGTTGCTCCGATGTCGACGAGAGGATGTTCTAGATGATGCCGTTGGGCCCCTCAATACCCTATCGTTCGCCGACCTGTGGTATGACTGGCACGTTCGACGGCAGTTTACCTGCCGGGATGATTTCGCGGACCACCTGGCACGTAACGCACAATGGGACATTGTCGTCCCCACCGCCAACGAGGCGGCGGGGCATGGGCCAGCTATACCCTATCATGATTGGCAGGTGGTCTGCCGTGCTCCGTTGCCAAACTTGACGGAGGCCATTCGTACCGGCGGTGACGTACCTGACGAGTACCAGGTGACCAACCCGTTGGCAACGGCGGAGTTGCAATATCCGGTAGACGAGAACGGTGCTTGGCTATAGGCAACGCAAACTCAAGTTCGAGATGGGGGCTTGTGTGTATTAATATCCTCCCACTGTATATTTGAGCCATACTTTTATCTTTAGCTGACATGTAAGGCCTGTGAGAAATCCATCCAAGGCCGCTTATAGTCAAATAAATGAAGTATATAGAATTGGTTAGGGTTGGACGGCAATGGTGTGCGCGTTGCCAGTTCATGTATCATTTATATCAGTCTGAGCGTCTACAAACCCGACAATCAGGCTTCCCGAGGTCATATGTCTCGGATGACGAGTACCTGGCGATCGAGCCGGAGGATGCAGACCTCAAGCAAATCCATAATTTTTTCGAGGCGGTCGAGGCCCTTACGGTCGCTGGAGGATAGGAGAGACGGGTCCAGCCGAACGTCCTCGCGCTGGGTTTTAGCAATAAGACGAGTGCGGGCCTTGCGTTCGTGGGTGATGCGAGCGTACAGATTCGCAATCTCCTGGTAATGTAAGGCCAGACAGGCGTCAGTGCTGGCGGCTGGGGAGGCAAAGAATAAGTAGAAGCAGGTGGAAGGGGTACGTTCGGCGGTCTTCGGGATTTCCTGGAGCTGGACGAATCGGTGGGCCAGGAGCTCGTGGACGTGCCGTCGGAGGTCTTTGACGGGCAGAAGGGCGAGTTTGGCCAACTGTCGGTCGTCCAGACGGCCCTTATCGTGGAGGATACGGAGAACCCGGCAGCTAAGGGTGCCAAACCGGTTGTTGAGGTAGGCGTAGAGGAGCCGATCAAAGAGCTGCTGGCGGGCGCGGACGAAGCTGACCCGGAACTGGCCTGCCCCGCGGAGATCGTCCCGAAAGACAATTCCGGCCGTGTCGGCACGCAGCACATCCAGAAACTGGCGCACCAGGTCCTGGGTCGTTGCGGAACTGCCGTTGTTGAGATCGTACCCCGAATCGCCACCATTGCCAGCGGCTAGATCGATATCTTGGGCGATATGCTGGTCTTTAGGCAGCTGCTGGGTGATCTGGACGAGACCGACGGGTGGGGACAATTCCTCATGGGTAGCCCGCATCTTGTCTTCGCAGGCACCCAGAAGGGATTGGACAACTAGAGCGCCGGATCGGTTAGTACGCTCGTGGACAAACTCGACCACGCGGCGATTACGAAGGTACAGAGTGAACCGTTCGAGGTTGACGCGGAACGCCATGGTGAGGTCCACTTCCTCGACCATGTCGAAGCTGCCCACCCGCACTTTGAGGGCTTCGTCATCGCCGTCATCGGCGATCTTGCGTTTCATGCCCACCAGGGTGCCCTCTTGGTACTCGGCCTCGCTACGCTCGAGGCGCTGCCTACGCACGCGAGCCAGTTCGGCCGCGCTGGGGAGCACATTGAGTTTCTGTTGGGCCTCGGCATCGAGCACCATAGCGCGGTCATCGGCCGTCATGGTATCGACGTGCTGCACCGCCGTCAGGTATCGCCGACGGATCAGGCCCTGCAGCGCCCGCATGTACGTGGACCGCCGTTTGGCCGACAGCTTCGGCCAGTCGAGGCAGTCCTGCTGCAGCGCCGTCGGTGTCAGGTTGCCCCATAGGAGCACGTGCTGGACAATGGACTGGCCCTCCTGGTCAAACAGATCCCGAGCGACCTGGAGGACGTCACCCAACCGCAGCCGGTACAGCACTGCTCGAATGCTGAGCTCGTAAAAAACCACCAGGCCTCGACCGTCAGGTGCCTCGGCCCAGGTAGCCAGGTTGTGCTGGATGAGCACCACCAATCCTTCCCGCACTCGGGGTAGCTTGAGCTGCGTGTACGCGGCAATAGCCCGGAGGGGCAACCGGCCCTTGCGGGCTAGCAGGGAGCCAATTTTCTGGTCGGGGTAAGTAAGGATGGGGTGGATGGTTAGAGTACGTTAGTCGGTAAAGGAAGTGGTGCGAGAGAGAGGGGCGACAATTCTCCTGAGCGTTCGTTTTTTTTTTTTGGATAGTCAACCGAAGCACTAGTGAAATACATGAGGGCGAACGACTTTAACTCTTTTGACCCTGTGCAGCGACGGTGAGCTTACCTCGACGATGGGCCCGAAATGGTCATTAAGAATATGGCTAGTTAAGCACAGCTCGTGTTCAGACATTTCAAAGTCGGTAGGTATCCCTTTCGATGCTCGTGGTGGTCGCCTAGATAGAAGCCGTAGCTAAAGGGGAATGGGTGCGTGGACGGAGTTGGCAAGGGCGTGAAGTGGGCAAGAAACGGTATATACTCGCCGTGTCCGATTGCAAACGATAGAAAAAACACTCTGGACGGGTGATGTTGGACTCTGGTCTTAGAGGAAGATGACAAGGGTATCGGGGTCAGCAGCGGCTCTAGCGTCGAGGGGTGTCAGGTTTGGCCAAATACCCTTAGACTTCACGCGAATTCAATAGGCGGCTTTCTGCGAGTCGCTTAGAGGTGCGGGGTAGCGAGATTCTTTTCCGAACCATATACCACATGCACATCCATGCCGATTCTTGTGGCCTTCACCTCGCATACAAACAACGTTGGGAAACGGCCCCTCCCTCCCATTAACCTTCCCAGGAGGGAGAAACACTGTGTTGCACAGCCTGAAGTTGATGCAACGAAGGTTGGAGGACGAAGGTGTCTATTTTGTCTTGATAAGTTATTCACGTGATGTTAATTAGATCATCACAACCGTTACACTGAGGTCCGACGGCCCTGGTGGTGCCAAGTTCGCCAGGATGGAGGCCCTTCAAGTAACAAAGCTGTAGTGAGATGGCTGGTTTATGATTGAGTTACGGCGAAATGTGGAGATATGCAAGCCTTACCCTACCCTTGACGCTACCCGTGACACAATGCTGCTTGGCCTTAAATGACGGTATAACCAAGACACCAGGGGGAAACCATACAACCTCACCGCTTTCAATCGTGCGGCCCTGAACCTAGCTGGTGCACCAGGTCCAGCCAATGCATTCTGTACCAGGGTACCTGTGGGCCAGCTGGCAGGCGGTGGCTTTAGGTAGCGAAATGAATCAGATGCCACGTCCCAACTCGATATCCGGCTTCCAATAGGCAAAGGCCTATATATCGCAGTTTGGCTACCTTGTAGTCTCTTTGGACGGCAGATACTCGGCAAGAATGGCAAGGAGCCGCTCCTTAAATCGGTCAAACTCGGGCCAGTCGACCACAGCGGCTGCAAGGAGACTGAGCGGCTGCGGGTCGCGGAGGATTTTACCCACCAAGTCTTGGATGAGTGGGCTCCGCAGGGCTTCTCGAGTTTCCGGGTCAGCAGCGAGGGCCTCTAGAGCTGCGACGGGAAGCGGGTCGTCCTCGTCCTCGTCAACCACTGCCAACGGGCTCGGTGGGGGCAGGCCAGTTACGGCCGGAGGGTGGTTGGCGTCAAGGTCGGGAAACGACATTGATGGCGGCTCCTCACAGACCAGCTGCTGGTGTTTGCGATAGCAGGCCAGAGAGCAGCTGACAGGAGTTGAATATCGAGGTGTGGCAGGAAGGTTAGCCCGGTTTGTGGGTGGCACTGGTGAGGTTGCAGCTAGCCTTTAGGTTATTATAGCAGCCAGGGTTTTGGGCCCTGGCGGGAATCCCTCAGACCTGGCTGCCACGCTCCGACAGTCGGGAGTATGTACGTGGTGAACTTACTACGGCGTCCGGCACTTGGGACATTTGTACTTGGCTACTTCCTGGTTACAAATGATACATGTGGTTGGGCTCATGGCGGTGAATCAGAGAATGGTGCAATGAGGTAGGGTCCCTAATTGGCTGGAAGACAGTTCGCGATGGGATTACCGGGTGGCGAAGTTGTGTGGTAGGCCTTTGTGGTCCAGCTGCTGAGCCTTGAAGTGGAAAGGGATTGCCCACTCTGAGGTGCATAGATTCGTTGGTTTTGGTATGGTGCATTCCAGCTAACGAGACGGACTGGCCTGCCTGGCAGCTGATTTTGCCACTCTGGACTACAATGACAGGGCCCAGCCTGACTAGTTTACCCGCACGGTCAACTTGCGGTCGCGGGTCCAGCACGTTGCGTCGTGGGTGACCGGCTGTCCACATTTGTTGACTATAGACAGGTAACCCAGTCTCTTGTCTCGCCACTCCGCCCTTGGCCTTGGTCAGCTCACCCAATGCCCTGCTTCTGGATGCTGTTTCCCTTGGCCTTGTCAACCCAGCACATAATTCCAAAGGGACGCACCTGGCCTCCTTGGTGCGCTCAGCGGCAGTATCCACGGAGAGGCCTTTAAAAGCTGCTAGGAATTGATCGAGGATAACGTCGTCAACGCTAGTAAGATAGCGCTCGCTGCTATCTATAAATCAGGGGTTGGGAGAACCGGATTTCCTTGGGCTTCATCTGGTACTCAAACCCTGTGGTCTCATTGCTAAGGGTATAGTAAAGGAAGTGTTCGTCGGCCGCCCCGCGCCACACGCAAATTTCAGGGCAGCCCATGACACCCGTCCCGAGGGAAATCGGCGCAATAGATATAGTTGATGATCATGTCAAGTAAAACTGGGTGGATAAAGCTAGCATTATGGATGGGGCAATCAAGGCAGCCGGGTCAGAGTGACGGGCTTTTAGTGCTGGCTTTATGCCTAAGGCGGGCATCAATTCCGCCTGAGACTGTGCCCAAAGGGGGCGAGTGGGTCAAAGATTCAAGGCAGAGGCGAAGTTAGGCACAATACATAGAATAGGGACTTTTATTTGTTGCGAAGACAACGAGCCGCAGAGGAGGCCCACCACCTAACCCTTTAATATAGGATGCACGCGATAACGCGATGTTGGTCCCCAACCTGGGGGGAAGGTCTTGGCGGCGTCGGAGGATGGGCGTGCTTGCTAACTGCCCTTCCGCCGTCGATTGAAAATTCCGAAGTGTTTTCCGCCAGCGCCAGGCCACCTCAAGGCCTTTCTTCCGGTTACAGGATCACCATCACCACCTCTCAACGTTGATGATGGTGTGCTAGTCCGTCTCAATTAATGAGGGGACTCATCCTACGGCCGCCGACAAGGCCGTGGATAATAAACCGGCTACAGCTGTGGCCGCACTAATGGCGTGTAGATTGTAACCCCTGCCCTGGCAGATCCACTTGGCTTACCCTAGAGCCGAACGAGTGCCACCCTATGTGCGGTTATTTTAAATGAAAAAAAGAGAGGCTCAGCTTCACACTAAATAGACAGGTAGAAGAGGTTTACTATCTGCACTTGCACTAGGGAGAAACATCGGACAGAGCCTATGGATACCCCAGTCATTATGCAGCTGAGGAAATGTACGGAACATGATGAGGTGGATGAGTGGCTTACAGGTGCTCCTAGGGGCGTTTAGCTCTGGGCCAGCTTGTCGAGTGCCCGTGCGCCTTGTTCCTCCCACTCGGCCCGGGAGATCCAGGCGGCTTCCTGGTCCTTAAGCACATTGGCCAGGACAGCACCACCAAGGAAGACCATGTGCTTGCGGTTAGGCGGGTCGTCGATCTGCAGCTTGAACTTTCCAAGGCGCGAGGTGTCGCCCTTGAGGACCTGGGTCAGATAGAGCTGCTTGGTTTCTTTCTCCAACCGGCTGGGAAGGCCGGGGTACATGGATGAGCCGCCGGAAAGAACAATATGCTTGTAAAGCTCGGCGCGCATGTCGACCGGGGCGGCCTGTACCATGTTGACCAGAAGCTCGGCCACGCCCGGGGATTCCACGTCAACCAGCTCGGGTTGGAAGAGGCACTCGGGGGCCTGGAAACGTTCCGAACCCACCTTGATGACCCGGCCGTCTGGGAGGGTATACGTCTCAACTAGGACGGTGGTCTCGGTGGCAAGCTTCCGGTCAAGCTCCAGGTCGTAGCTGACGTAGCAGACCTTCTCCTTGATCTGGCGCACAGTCTCGTAGTCGGCGGTGCGGTTGAAATTGTAACCGCGCAACTGGAGCAGCTTGATCAGGTAGCGCGTCACGTCACGGCCGGCCACGTCCAGGCGGCGGGTCAGGTGCGGCAGCGAGAATCCCTGATACACCGGAATAAGGTGAGTGACGCCGTCACCGGAATCGATCACCACACCGGTGAGCAGGCCCTGGGCGTAGAGGGTAAGTACGGCCTGGATGGCCACATACACGCTCTGGAAACCGTACTCCTCAAACATGATCTCGCACATCTTTTGACGGTTGGCCTTGGGGTTCAGCGGCGCCTCGGTGAGTAGAATCTTGCAGTCCCGCGGGTCGACCTTGAGTTTCTCATAGAAAGTGTAGTTCCACACGTGGCGCATGTCCTCCCAGTTGCGGATCACGCCGTTCTCAATCGGGTAGCTCATCTGCAGCACGGAGCGTAGGGCCGCGGCCTCGTCACCCACGTTGATGTCTTTGACAGCCTCGTGCGTCAGCATTTCCTCGGCACGCAGCATCGGACGTCCGACCACTGACGGAAAGACGTGTTCCGGGAAGTTGGACCCGGCATAGCCTACCTTGGCAAACTGGAGAGAGGTTCAAAGGTGCCAAGGGAGAGTAGGTTACGTGGAGGTAAGGGAAGGGCCATTAGTGTCGTTGCGCCGTAGACCGGAGGGCAGGGCGGCCAAGGACGGGCCAACCGGTCAGAGCCGGCTCGCCTGCTCAGCTCATTACCGCCGACAGCAGAGAGAGTGAGCGAGAGGGAGGACCGGTGGGTCCCAAGGTCCTAACCGCTGGAATGGTGGCGGACGGGGTTTGGTTCGAGCCGGCTCGACCCCTCATCCGGACGAGTTGGCCTCATGGTGACTTCTGAAGACTACTTACGCCGGTACCATTGTCGACGACCAGCACTTTGGACGCCATGGTGCAATATACGCAATATGAGGGGAAGGGTAAGCTGTAGGATGGGCGATGTATTGATGAAACCAAAATGAGGAGAAGGAGGGGGGTGATGGGTAGCACTGTTCGGGGACGAGCCGTATCGATAGAGCCGCCAAGGGCTGGGCACAGGGCAGGGGTGACGAGATGAGTGGGGGAGGGAGACAGATGAGAAACCGTCGCGCGGAGTGCGGGCGGTCACTGGAAAGGCTGGTGTGGAGCCCTGACCTGGCTGTGGATACTAAAATGGGCGCGGGCTGTCCAGCGTTTCCCACCAGTATCTGGAGATGCCTACGTAAGAGAACCGGGTCAGAGTGGGTGGAGCCAGCAGAGGGGAAGGCCTACACCTAGAAGGTGCTCTGGGCTGCCTCACGCCCCTTCTGGGGCCAGCGCACCCCACCTCCCGGGTTGGATGCCCTGTTCATTGCAGCTGACCCTAAGTCGGGCCTTCAGCCGTCTCGACTACGAGGGGAGACGGCTCGCCATCCTTCACTGAGTCCTCCCTCTGCGACGGCAGCTGGGGCATGTCTCCGCCCCCTGAAGGCACGGGACCGGACCGGTGACCAGGACAGCCGTCCAACGGAAAGTGTTCGCCCTTCCCGTCTCGGGGTGCACCTGGCCTTTGGCTGGTCACCCGGCCTTACCAGCACCACGTCGCATAACCCCGCTCGAGCTTCGTACACAGAGGGCCCGGCGAGAGTATCTTTTGAGTCTCCGCCCTGCCCCTCAGCAGCAGCACTCCGCTAGACTCCTACGACAATGCCTCGTTTCCTTTCCATTGCGGACCTCCGATTCTCCTGCGCCCTTGCTCATCTTTATTTATCTCTGACTCCACCTCAACAGGCAAACAGCTCTTGGTAACCCAAGTACCGGCCTGCCTGTGCATCAGTCCCTGGACCCCCTCCTCCTTCCTGCCACTTAGCCCCTCATTTCCGGCCAGCCCTAGTCCATAACTGCTCCGAATCGGCACGGACACATTCCTTTCCGTGCGTCCTCCAGCCTTTACCTACACACCTCGACCAACTCCAGTTATCTGCACAGCCGGCTGCCAGTCCTTCGTTTATAGTTGCCCCAGTCCATTTCACACGTCGACCCGCCATGTCGTCGGTCCACAGCATCTTCCACGGAATCAGAGAATACCTCAACCCCGTGCTCAAGAACTCCAAGTTCAAGGAGACGGGGGTTCTGACCCCTGAGGAGGTAAGCGGCGCACCAATATGGGCTACAAGGGTGTTGTTATTAGCTGACAGGGCCGGGCTCCAAGGACCTCACTACTCAGGGCCTGCCTCCGACGCATCCGTGGGCCACTGCGGTTGCGGTTCGAGTGCGGCTTGTCTCTGTGCCACCTGGCGGCCTAGAGGAGTTATGCGCCGGTAGCTCCCAAACCAGTGGGCCAATGCCGTGTTTAGCTAAGCACGCGTAGAACCCGTCCGCTGACAATCTGAAGTTGACACCACCTATTCCTTCAAACCCTCGCTTAACTTCCCTTTCCTATCTTTTCCCCCCTCCGTCTCACTGCCTGCCAGTTCATCGCAGCCGGCGACTACCTGGTCTATAAGTGCCCCACTTGGAGCTGGTCTAGCGGGATTGCGAGCAAACGTCGAGATTACTTACCGGTCGATAAGCAATATCTAATAACCAAGAACGTACCATGCCTGCGCCGAGTAAAGGACCTCAACTACGGTTCTCTACAGGCAGGCTTTGCCGACGAGCAGGAGGCCGAAGACGGTTGGATCACGACCCATAACGGCATACAGCGCGAGCAGACCCAGCACGACGCCATCGAAGAGATCACCGACGACTTGGAGGGTTCCGTCTCGGAGGCCACAAGCGGCGTGGCTACCCCTGGCGCCACGGCGAGTGCCCCACTCGGGACCGGACTCCCGTCCGATGACGATGCCGCCATTCCGTCCGACCTTGATGACATCCCAGACATGGATGACGAATGGGACAAACTGGCCGACGAGCAGGACGACGAAGACGACGAGGAGGAATTCGATCCCGCTGCCCTCCTTACGACCAAGTCAGCTGGAGTTGGCGGGGCCACCAACGACAAGATTCTGCGGACCCGCACCTACGACATTAGCATCACCTACGATAAGTACTACCAGACGCCCCGCATCTGGCTTTCTGGGTACGACGAGGCTGGTCGGTCTCTCCCACCGTCCAAGATCTTTGAGGACATTTCAGAGGACCACGCCAAGAAGACCGTGACCATTGAGCCTCACCCACATGAGAAGCTGTCGCTGGCCTCGATTCACCCATGCAAACATGCCAACGTCATGAAGAAGATATTGGCCATGGCCCAGGCCAGCGGCCGGGAGATACGTGTCGACCAGTAAGTAGCGAGGAGCAGCGCGCGATATACGATCACAGTCTGCATCTCAGTAGTTGTTGGTGAGTTTTATCACCGGACAGCAGTCAATATGTAGTTTTAACGACGTTTTAACCGTACCCCGCTTAACCTGCCCTCGCAATACCCCACCTTAAAGGTACCTCATCATATTCCTTAAGTTCATATCCAGCGTTTTGCCCACCATCGAATACGACTACACCTACTCGACCGATGCCTAGTGATTGTGCCATAAGGACTACGTAAGGATTTTTTATATTCTTGTACCGTCAGCTGTGTATCATTTTGCAGCATTTTGTGATTTCTGCCTCAACAATACAGGTCTACAAAAGATAGCCGACGACCAGTCAGTGTACGTAGGGGAATGTATAGGAGTGATGGTACAATGTACTTGTTAACAATGACTTGTACTATTTGCCAACGAGTTTGTACCATGCGATGATGGGTATTATGTCACCAGTGTGTAGTATTTGCGGGGTGTGCCCCGTGAACTTGCGTTTCGATGGAGGCAAATGTTGCGTTTAACGGGCCAAGGCCTTTGCGTGTGCGTTTGCGTTTGCGTTGATGAACATACGGCCAAGTGAGAAACGTTAGCAGAGTGGCAAAAGGTCGAGCCTATTAGTCCGTTGTCTCACAGCAGACTGCGGTTATTCCATTCATTTCTTAGACAGGGCTTCTCTGCCCAGCCATCAATGACATTGACCTAGGCTGGTATGGCAAGTAGCGTCTACCTTGGCACTGTCGGTATAGCTCGAGGACTTGGTGACATCCACAGCAACCGGCGCAACACAGGGTCCACTTGTTCCGGCGCAAAATGCGACAATGCATACCGGATGGCCACAGCCCGTGCTAAAAACGGGTCACCCAAGACGCACAGTTAACGAGTGGGTAGCGCGAACTTCTAATCTCAGCGGGCGCAAATATAAATCTGCTACTATGCGAGCACCTTTGCAAAATACGGTAGGTTGAAGTTGACAAAAATCCGATCTGCAGGCAGCCTCGGTATGTCTGGATTGTCGTGGAGTCGACTTCAGGACGACGTTCTTGGCAGTCAGGGCCAGCTAGTGACTCGAAATAGTAGACTAGGGCTGTGCCCCCAGTACACTTTTAGTGGTATTGGCGATTCCAGTTGGACGGTTGATATGTCAATGATAACCATTGGTGGCGCGGGAATGTGATAATTCCGTGGAAATCCCAGAAATTAATGTAGTTGCGTAATCATGGGTCCCTGTGCGGTATGTACCACGCCGTGGTGGGCTAGGTGTGCCAGTCAGTCCACTATGAATGTACCCACCATTACAACCTCGGGATTAAAAGTCCAAACAAAGACCCCCCTCATTTCACACTGAGTAAAAGTGGACTGGGATATGTTAAATAGCTTTGATATAATTGATTTTGGCGGAGGTCAACAAGGTAGCACTGAGGGAGGTCTAAGTTGTGATGGTTATACTGTCGTATTATTTTATTTCTCACAGTGACGGCTATCTGCTCGAACCACTTGGCGGTTTCACAGCCACTAAGCTACCAAAGACCGCCATCTGGACCAAACAACAGCCCCCTTATGCAGGGGTAATCCCGATCGAAGAACGCTAGCATCCATCCTCCCTTGGGCAAAGGGAAGGACTAGGGGGGGGGGCAGCCGAAACGTGATCGCCAGGAATCCCACTCTTCCTTCTATTTTCCTACCTTATCATTTACTGCTAAATTGAGACCATCATACTCACCTTCCATCGTCTTCGCGTCATTCATACCCTGCTCGTCTTCTAAGTACCTCATTAAACACTTGTGACCAACAGCACGCTATGAGTCAAATGAATTGACCAATTGGCTACCGTGAAGGAACCACTATGTTTTATATGTAGCAGCGGGGTGGCCTGCAGTCGACGATGTGGCTGTTGAGTCGTGAGTCCTTGGTAGATAATGATTTTTGGTAGCTCACGTACTGGCGGGCTGTGACGATAAATCGGATCGTATAAGTGACTGTAACGTGAGACGAGGCAAGTTACAAAATTTTAGGTAGCAAAGGGCCATGCATTGAGATCTCGAATCACTTTCTATTACATTTATCTGATTAAAACACAGGCAAATAAGGCCGACCTGGGCCTGAAATCTGTACTCGCAGACCATGTTGCTTCGAACCTGGCCTATTTTCGCCTAGGTGGCTTCATCATGTCACATTGTGGCTCTCTATAACTACTCGTAATCTACAGCGACCTTTGATCAGGTTCATTTTAACTCAGTTTTTCAAATCCATCACCAGTACACTGCGATTAATAATCTCTGGTTTGTTTTGAAATCGGAGATGGCTCTATTAATATAGAATTGATTGAGATTCGATCACCAAGCTATCAAGACGACGGCAACACGCAAGTAGGTAAAAAAAGATTATGCAATGGGAACATGTTGTGCCTATGTGGCATATGATAAAGTCAAGGGTGATCGTGTGTGAACCTCATTGCCTCTAGATCGCAGTAGGCGACCAGATGGCACCCTGGGAATCATACGTCATCTCCGCGACGGGAGGGGGTGTTGCCGATATCAACATTGGCCTCAATGAGGTTGTGGAACAGCTGGTCGAACCGACGGGAGTTGGAGTTGTCGTTGAGGAGGTCCACATTGGCCTCGATGAGGTTGT
>JANBPT010000255.1:0-50085 GCA_027575765.1 Tieghemiomyces parasiticus
TTCCCGTGCAGGAAAGTGCCGTCACTGGGGGCACCGAAGAGCCTGGCACGGAATCGTCGGACGGCGTCGACACAACAGTAAGGCTTGGTACCTTCGTCTGGACGCCAGACTAGGCTGCTCGTCATGGTGGCCCTTATTCCCACTCAAGTGAAGGCCATGGCCAACAGCTATCAATCAAGCGCGTATTTTCTTAATAGTGGTAGCATGCAACCTGGGGTTTACAAATGGGCCTCGGTTTAAATGTCTATTTGACAAATGGAAAGTGAAGGCAGGCGCCCCTAAAGGTAGCGTGAAAGTGCCCGGGGGACACATGTCCTACAGAGTAGACCGCGGTCGAACCGGGGTGCGGTGTAAGCTGGATCTATGGTAAGCAATGTAAGCTACTACTCGCTTGGCTTAAAAAGATTAAGACGAGCTAATTTCTTCTTGAACGACTCCACAGCGCGTGTTCTGGTCGATTCGGGATTCAGTCGCTCAGCCACGGCAGGGTCAACGTGAATTACTTGCTGAGGCCATGTAGGGACGACCGTCTCGCGGTTTGGAGCGTTGCCGCCCTCAAGTCTCTCCGTACCACCTTCACCCCAGTTGGAGGTCGAAAGGCTCGCTGTCGGGATATAATTTACAGGTTTATACCCCATGGCCCACGCTATTTTAAGGTTTTTCATCTCACGGCTACGGTCCTCTGAGGTCCGGTTGACAATTTCTGGGGAAAGGTCGTCTGTAACTGTGTGTGTATCGTCAAAGATGTCCGCCGTGTCATCCTCGCCCATACTAGTGTTGTCGGAGTCATAGCCGGCTCCGCCATCACGGCTATAAGAAGCCAACGAATCACCGCCCAAGGACCCAAAAAAATCGGCACTAACACGGTCTAGGGTAGCTTCACTGTTGCTGGGGTCATAAAGGTAATTCTCAGGGGTGATTTCGGGATCGACGTAAGTTTGGTCAACGTGGCTGGCAAAGTCATCGCTGAACGGGTTAGGGTTGATACTGAGAGAATAAAAAGGGTTGCCGTTGCTTAGCACGGATGCCGGACGGGCAACGGCTTGGACGATGAGGAACGCCAATAAGGCCACGGGTACATGGCGCATGGTTTGAAGGGGACGGCGGAGACAGGAGTATGTGTGAGAGCGTTGGTGTGTCGAAGGCGTAGGCACCAGGGGGTAGAGAGGCTGAGGGAGAAAGAGGCGATCAGAGATGCTTTAAACTGTAAAGCGGTGAGGTAAAGGCGAGCATTAGAAATCTAATCCAAGTTGAACAGGGGTGCATGGCAGGACGAGACCTTTGAGCCACCCTTTTAATACTTGATTGCAGCAAGTCCGGAAGGCGTTAAAGGGTAGCTCATCCATTCGACGGCCATCATCTACCCCTTGGGCCGGCAGGACCTGCACGCTCCTCACAGGTCACGAAATGTGGACGAGTAGAGCGGCTTTACAGGCCGATAGGAATTCTCAATCCGTTACTTCGATGCAAAACGTACACCCTCTGCACATTTCGACGCCGAAGGGAAAGCGAGCCTTCCCATCGACCCTACGTATATATATATATATATTCATTTGGCGGAACTTTCCAAATTCGCGACTCAGGGACCTATGAGCGTCACAAGGCGATGCGGCGACGACGTGGACCCCCGCTTCTGCCGTGGTTCGTCTATTACCAGGTCTTGCTTTCTCCTCTCCAGTGTACGTGTCCCCCAATTATTTGTTTCAATCGGGAATTGTGCCCTATTGGCTCTCCTCCCGCCCTCTCTTCTGCGGTCCTCATTCCTTGACCTTTATCCTCGCCGAGCAGGGACCCAAAAGCGCCCTACCTTAATTTCATTGCGGTCCAAGCTATTTAGTGGCTTTCATCACCCTAATCAAGCCAAATTTGTGTCATTACTATACACAGGTCCCAGCAACTGATTTTCCATTGCATGGAGGCTCTATTTTCTGGTTCGATCTATCGGTTGTTTTGGAAAAACGATTACATGGGTATTACTCACCCCTGGCTACAAGGAATAGCTAAAACATTATCTCCGAGTCGGAGCTTTATTTATTAAGGGTGCAGCCAACAATTACTTTTGCTCTGAGAATGCCCACAGTACGAACAGTATTGGCCATCCGACTGAGGGATGTCATGAAGTCTAGGTTGCAGCAAGATGGGGTCGGTATGCCCTTAAATAATATAACTACGCCGGACCCAATCGCCTGCCCAGTAACTCCACGCTAACGACTTGACCTCTACCATTTTGAGTAAATATTAATAATATCAATACGAAATTAATTTGGATGAAAAAAGTTGCTAACCTTGTCGTGGCAAACAGAGATTAGCATCATGTGTGACCATGTGGTAGGCGAGACCGCGTGGGGTAGTTTAATACGCAGCGTGCGAGTTAGATAAAAAGTTTAGATAAAGACATTAGCAGTTAGGTTTGTAGGCTTATATAACCGGGAAATGCGTGGAGGGTTGGGTCTTGCTTGGGTCCCGGTAGTTAGTGATAAAGAGTCCTTGATACTTTTGCCATGGCCAATCGTTGGCACTAAGGGAGCGGTGCTTGTTCCTGTATGGCGTCACGTTGGCTTGCAAGGTTCTGTAGAACGTCGGCTTTTGGATACCGACAGACCAAACGGAAAAAATGAAGAAGAAATCGGTTCTCGGGTAGATACAGCCTAATAATAAACAACGGCAACTATAGGTAGGCCACCTTGATGGCTTAGTGATGGACCAGAGTACGTTTGACTGGGGTTTGCGCATGCTTAACTGGCGGTGCTACCCGGGCCTTATTCACTCCAAGCTTTGAAAAATATTTTCCGAGACACTGTTGGCTTCTTGTCAACAATTTACTGAGGCTCTGGCTCAAGTGTTCACCGTTGCTTGAGTTGTAATCAAAGCCCATTTTACCATTCTTGGTGTAACCCCGGCGAGGGATGTCCTGGCAATTTATATTAGGCGTTCCAACTTCGTCCTCGTCTTCAGAATTGTGATCGTCATAATTCTGAACCCACGGTATAGTATCGTCTTCTTCTTTGAAACTAACCTTGCGAACAGTAGCGTGTTGCGGTTCCGATAGGCTAGCGACCGGTATGCTAGGTGTAGCGGCCGGCATGTCAGGGTTATTCGATTCAAGATAAATACTCCATGGTTTGTAAGCTTCAATGAGCGACGGGTTCGGAGATGGAGTGGTCGGTAGCGCCATGGTCTGGACGGCCAGAGCAACGACAGTGGCGGTAGTGAACGTGCCGAGCCTCATGGTTGTTTGGGAGTCACAACTAAGTAAGGATAAGAGAAGAGGGGTGGTCAGGGTAATGCGTGGAGGGACTATTCGATGAGGAGTAGGTAAAGGAGAACGGCAATTCATAGAAAATGAGCAGCAGAATAGATGAGGTACGGAGGTTAGCAGTCTCAGTACCTGGTGGGGGTTTTTATAAAGCGTTTGCTTTCAGGGTACAGGTTCCGCCACGAGTACGGAAAATAATAAAAACTACACAGAACTGCGGTTTCGGACACTCGTTATTTAGAATGGCGTTGGAAATGCGGGCGTGACGAGAGACGCTTTTCTTTTCTTTTTGAAAAGGACGGAAGAGAGAGCTGGGTGGACCCTGGGTACAGATACGCGGAGGTGTGCTGTGGCATCGAGGAAAGTAAACGAACGTGAGTTGCTGTGACCAACCAGGGCAAACCTGGATGACGGTCGTGCTACAAAAGCCTTGACCCTGTGGTGGTACTTCTAGGGCGTGGACCAGTCCCTGCATTTGGGAATCCAAGCTGATGGTAGCCCCTTTTCGTATTTTTATTTCGGCAGCGGCAGATTACGTGATGTCGGTCTACTTCAATTAATTATTTGCTTCCCTCCCTCATTCTCACCTGGTGATACCCGTAAGTCGGCGGGCAGCGGGTCGGGCCCATTCGGAAGCTTTATTGAGGTGTTAAAACGTGTGGGGCGATAAACAAGGATATCCGGCGGCCGTGGATGCATGGGTTTTAATGCGTGTAGCGCCCATCGATGCGCCCACCACTTCTCGCCCTATTTTCGCAAGGCACAAAGGATAAAACGATACCAGAACAGGAACCGGGAACTCCTAAGTCCCTTCCGCGATCGACCGGGACTTGTATTCCCTTTATTCCTGTCGTTGTTCCTTTACTCGCTTTAGCCTGTACGTTTGCTCCTTTACCAACTGAGATGTCACCATTTATTCCTTTTCCAATTAGTTTGTTACCGCCTACTCCTTTATCTTTACCGCCTAGTCCGATATCCGTTTGTCCCTTTATCCCCTACCCGTCACCCATTCCCCTTTACCCTTTTATTCACAGATTCGCGTTCCCTTCGGTCCTTGGTCCTAGTTCTTTACCAATCGGCACCACCGTTAGTTAGCTGTTCTCCTATTCCACTTTAACCGACAAAACCCGAACCCCCCAGATATCATTTACCACTTTGGAAACCCCCAGCCTCTCTGGGTTCCTCCTCTGTTTTATCACCTATACTTTCCCTTGTATCGTTGGGTATTTCGTAGTACTCGACTACCCCCTCGTAGCCCTGCTTTTCCCTTAGCCTTCCCCGCTACCCTTATTACTCCCTCTTTTAGCCTTAAGCCGACCCATAATTGATTTAGGGATAGAATAGACTAGTCAAACCCTTATCGATTTATCGCCTAATGGAACTCGTTAGAGTTGACTATCATTTACCAACACTAAAATGTAGTTATTAGTCATGGCACAGGGGCGGTGGATTTATGAGCATCACGCTTTATATCGCCTTCATTACTTGGCGGTCACTGATGACTGACCACAGGTCGAGTGTCCGGGAGGGGGATAAGGTGAATTCCGCAGATGCCGTTAAAGTACAGGAGGCAATCTCTTGTAATAATTGAGGGAACTATATGGAACAGTGGGACGCTACTAGTAAACTACCGTGCCTAATTGGAGGTATGGACTAGGAGTAGAAAAATAGCTACCAGAGGGCACAGTTTAGTAGATGCTGGCATTTATTAGTAGGCGAGTTTAATTTGACCATCAACGGGTCGTCGAGGGGGAGCGAAAGCGAGGACATGTCAGGTGGACTCATTGCTACCGATACTTTCTTCTTCACTCTCATCGTAAATGTAGCCATAGTCCCAGGCGGCAGGGCCGGGAGGTAAACCAGCGTGTAGCCTTTTCGGCTCGTGAATGATCGCCTCGCCACTCGTTGTATAGGTTACCATTGGATCATCAGCAAAGTACCCGTCAGGATAGTTCACGCCGTTTCCCAGGGTTTGGCTGATTTTGCTAGGGAAATGGACTCGCTTGTCCCCACGGGAGGGTTGGTTGCAAGGCAGAGCTGACGCGAGATGTTGTGGGGGCTCCGAAATGAGATGAGGAGGTAAGCATGAGGTGTCGGTGGGCGTCGGATGTTCGCTCGGTCGGGCAAAAGTCCCCGCGACTTGAAGGGCTGTAAAAGTGAGGAAGAGGAGCTGCATGGTGATTACGATAGTCAAAGATTAATCGAGTGAGGGAGTGAGTGTAAAGATGGGGGCGGCCGGACGCGCCGGTCAGTGTAAAAGTAATTACAATGCCGGTCGACGGAGGCAGTTAAGTAACTCAACGATATGTAAATGAGGTGAAATAACTTCCCAACGAATGACCTGGTGGGTTGCAGCCAATGAAGGAAATAAACAGTTCAGACATTATTCCGGTTTAAATACTCAGCATTGACGACGGGCACAACCCATGCGCACCACTATCACAGCAGACGATAGGTCTGTTGAGAAATTGGTAGTGGTCGGCAAGGTTACTCTGCGAACCGTGTAAAGGAGGGTGTGCGTGGAAAGTGGTGGCGGTTGTAAAACCGCCACGCAGGGTGGTGCCCTCCTTCGCTTCCGACATGTCCCAAAAGGACGGCCGCTGTGCCACCGGAACTAAAAAAAGCCAACAAAATCAAAAAAAGGACGGATATATGGTACGAGTAGTGAATATCGATATTGTCACTTACCGCCGTATCCCGGCATCAAACCACCACTTCCCCTCCCTAAAACTGTTCCCGGTTGAAATGGTATTGGGATGCCGGATGGGTCCAAGTGACCATACCATTATTATTACAGTTCACCTATGTAACGTCAGACAAGGACGCCTTATTTCCGTTTACCAGCTATAGTTTGATTTCGCTACAGCCGTAGCTCAGCGGCCGCATATTGTAGTTGGGACGTCGACCTAACCCCCCCCATATGGAGCAGCTTCCCTGCTACGATCATAAATTTGTAGACATCATCTTTATTGGTAAAGAACAGCAGGCGGTCAGCTGCTAAGTGGTGACCACAAAGTCTATATGAGCATGACGAACAGCGCCCTCGCCACCCCCAACGATGGGGCCCTGTGGGACGGTGGTGGCTCAAAGTGCCAGGTTAGCGCCAGGACGGGGGATTAGACAATTCTCTATCGTCGATACGGAGTAATGCGGCTGACGGTATGAACGTGATGAAGGCTTCTCCACCCCCCCCCTCCGTTCTGTCCAGTACATCGATCTATTTGATAAATGGCATCCTCCGTCTGACGAGGTCTGATGTAGTGAAAATTGCTCAAGGCTTTCCTTTAGAAAGGTTTTCATTGCCTTGCAGACTAAAAAGGCTACGCCTATGTCCCAGCCGAAACTTTTCCGCCGATGTCGGTGCAATGGAGTCTTCATCGCTGGAGCCGTCATATTCGACCGGGTCCATGTTGTGAGAGTTTCTGGAATTGATGATGCGGTTCAATTGCGCTACTTTCTCCCTTTCGGAGTACTGGTAGGTTAGTTCGCTGCTATCGGATGAATCCGTGTCTTCATCTTCCGAAATTTGGTCGACAAGGGTATCATCATCAGGATCGCTCTCGTCAAAGAACTGATATTCTACACGTTGCATTTCAGTATCGCCATCGTCGTGCTGGTTAGCCACGTCTCCGGCAGGATTCTCAAGGCGAAAGTATCGAATATCTACCTTATCGTTGAACGTTACGCTTTTCTTTGATTCAACGGACGGGTACGGGAGCGCAGAGGCGCAAGCGATCATCATGGATGCCGTAAGGACCAGCTTCAGTTTCATGGTGGAGAAATCTACCGATATATATCTATCTATGGTGACAGGGAAAAGGGTGAGGATCAAGGCCGGTGGAAAAGAAAAGAAAACAGGTATAACTCCGTCAAATCGACATATTTTTGTAACGGCAGCGAACAGTTGGGATAAGAGGTGTCGATATAAACGATTACGAAAAAAAGGATTAAATAAAAATCCAGCGGACGCCTGGAATACTAAATCTCCCGGGCGTCGAAAAAATGGTTAGTAAATATGGTTCACAGGGGGCCGGCGGGGACGTAGGGCAAAGCCAAACAACTGAGCTCGGATACATATTCAGCGGCTGTCCCTCTCTCTCTCTCTCTCCCTTTCTCTCTCTCTGCAAGATAACCTCGGGAACCACATTCGTGAATTCTAGATGACCTCCGCTGTTTCCTCTTACGATCGAATGTATCCATCCCTATCGACAACGAACGGTAATGATAGGTGATATACGTTTTTTAGGCCGGATAGGTAGTGTCCTTAACTACGCTCACCTTAACGTTCCTAGTAGGCCAGCTGGGTAGCTTGGCACTATCGGCGGGACCTAGCGGGATTTGGAGAAAAAAATGTCCACAATAGCCCTCCGCGCTCGTCCCCAGCCAGCGGACAATATCATTACGAAGAATACCAGAAAAAAACTATTAAAGACAAAGAAAAATTATCCCCCTTCCGAGTCGTGTAATACAAGAACGCCACAGACCATCGCCATGTTATGACTTACACCTACGGGGCGCACTAGGCTCAATAATATTATAGATAATTAACCGAAGTCCCCCTCCCCCGAGTAGGCTAGGGCTTTTCTTTTTCAGGACGCCAAGCCCATCTTGCAGAAAAGCGGGTGATTGTACATGAAAAATGCATTGCTTACTATACTATTATCAAATAAGCAGCGATATAAAATATTTTATCAAAGGAAAGGGTTGGGGACAGCCATAAGATAAAGAGGGGGGGAGGGCTGGGCTGAGCCGAATTTATTTGCTGTACGATACGCGGAGAGAGGTGTACCCCAAAACGAACTAGAGGCCGATCATGCCCATACTCACTCATAGCGAGACATGCCTATGCTGGTACCATGTGAAGTCAAGGCAGAGCCACGATAGCTACAATATTGCTATGGGATCTTTCACCCTGCAAGAACAAGTATAGCCTGAGAAGGCATGTTCCTCAATAACTGAATAATACAAATGGTCGCCAAGTCGCACACAAGTACACGAATGCAACCGCAAGTAAATGTACATTTATATAAATTTGAGATCCTGATGTGGTCGGAATAATCGCCAACGTATGATTACAGCATTAACAGCGACCTCTCACTTGGATTTAAAATGATCACGATAAGCTGAGTCCATCGAAGTCGCCTGCACCGTGCGATGCATTATCCTACGATGAGTCTTTCTTAGGATAGCATGCTTCAGTGTCCTCTCGTCTCCTTCATGCTGTGTTTTTCCCGGCTGCTTTTCCTATGATGTATTCATCACTGCTGCCACTTCGCATCAATAGTTGGAAGTCAAGGTTGGAATGGATATATAGCATCTGTCCACCAGCCACCTCAATAAACGAGAGACTGCCCTAGAACCCTCTACTTTTATATCTTATTCTCAACCCCCGTGTTTTTACTACACCACCATCCTCTTGAGCCTCTGGGCCAACGGCGAGATTTCGGAGCTGTTCCTGTGTACAAAGTCCCAGGATGATGGTGGTGGTGGAGGTGGTCTGGTGCCTGTCAAGACTGCAAAGCGCAAGGCTACTACTACTACTGCTGACCAGAAGCCGCGGGTGAAGTGCCAGCACAAAGGCTGTTCCCCATCAGGCCCATTAAGAACTTTCCGGCCCTGTTATCGCAGACCTAAGATGTGACAAAAGCAAGCTATTCGGGCCACTCTCCATTCGATGTAATGGAAGGGAGGCACTCTAAAAGTGAGTCGGTTGGGCAGAGAAGCCTCATCTAAGAAATGAATGGAATAACTGCTATCTGCTGTGAGACAGCGTACTAATAAGCTCGACCTTTGGCCATCCTGCTAACATTTCTCACTTTGCTGTATGTTCATCGACGCAAACGCACTCGCAAACGGCTCGGCTCGTTAAACACAAAATATACCTCCATCGAAAGGCAAAAACACAGGATATGTGCCACAAATACGACACACTGGTGGCGTGATATCCATCATCGCATGGCGCAAACTCGTTTGAAAATAATAGTATAGGCGTCAAGTGTAGAACAGACGGCGCGCCCGATACGGGACTGTTTAACGAAAGCTCTCGGCTAGAGTTACTTCACCCGAAACTGGAATGGCTCCTCCATTAGGCCGGGATTTTCTCGCTGGTGATGGCTACGCCGGGACTTTTAGTTATTGGGTAAATGAGCAGCTGCCAACCCCATGGGGTATCTACGAGTATCTAGGAAATCAACGCAATAATAATAATAATATGTAAAAAAAGACATGTATAATACACGTCGCTCGTGGTTGCACTTAGAAGGTGAACCGTTAAATTACAGAAGGGCTTATAAACGATAATGCTGAGGGGGTCTTTGTCGAGACAACGTCATTCAGTCCTCCGCCTCGAGTTGGATACACACGTTGCGCAGGTTAGGAACGTGGCAATGGAGAGCCGCCTGGAGTTCCCGAAGGACTCTCCCGTGCTGGTCAGCCAGCGCCCCATCTTTACCCCGTGCGTGCCGAACGTGCAGACTGCAATCGACGGCCGTACCCCCAGGGGACCAGCACTGAGCGTGGGTTACTCGTACCGTGGGTACGCTGTCCGTTGCGTGGTAGGCCGTCAGGGCCGATTGCAGGTGGTCAGTACGGAGTGGGGCGGCCGGTAACGGTAGTAGGAGCTGGTAGGCAGCGTGGCGGACGAGTGGTATAACGCTGAGAAAGATGAGCACTGCAATGAAGATGGAGGCGAGCGGATCGAACCCCGGCCAGTGAAAGTAGCGAATGAGGAGAGTGGAGACAATGACGCCGACGCTGCCCAAGGTATCGGCCAGGATATGGAGGAAGACGCCCTGCATGTTGGCGTTGCTGTGGTCATGGCTATGGTGATCATGGTCGTGATCGGGCTTATCCGACGTCGCGGGAGTCGAGTGGCCACAGCTGTGGCCATGGCTGTGTGCGTGGCCGTGGTTAAAGGCCAGGATACCGACCAGATTCACGAGCAACCCGCCGCAGCTGACGGCCAGCAACTGGTTCGTATTCACATGAGGCGGGTGGATGAGGCGCTCGATGGCCTCAAATACGATAAACACCGATATGAGCAGTAGAAACACACCGTTGACGAAACCGGACAAGACTTCGATACGGCCATACCCAAAGGTAAAGTGTTCGCTCGCGGGCCACTGGCTCAATACGGCGGCCACCAGGCCAATCCCCAGGGCCACGCAGTCGAATAGCATGTGCATCGCGTCCGACAGCAGACCCAGGCTATTTGTCCATACCCCGTACAGGAGCTGTACGCCCATGTAGCCGAGGTTGAGCAGGAGGAAGTAGAAGATTTGACGCGAATCCGGCTTGTGCAGAATCTGCCATAGGATTTCGGAGAGGAGACGTAGCGCGCCGCCACTACGGCGTTTAGCGGCCACGGCAGCGGCGGGCTTGCACGGCCCATGGTCGTGGTCGGTGGAGCAGCTCATTGATGGGAGTGCGGGGGGATGTGTAGCGGAAACTAGGAATGTCTGGGAGCGGGAATGGGGCAAGGGGACCCGGTCGGGGCTACTAATGCAAGGCGAAGACTTAGGGAACGGCCGAGCACCGCGTCGTTGAATGTATAGGGGCTGCTAAAGCGCCAAGGACAGGGAAGGACGGGGTAAAGGTGCAGAACGGCAGGCAGCAATAGACAAGGCCTAGTGACGATAGGGGACAGCGGCGGGTAGGTTTATAAGGGAGCTCAGCTGCAGGCCCTCTCAGCGTTGCGCCCCTTTGTACACCCTTTTATCGCAGTATTCCTTTTTTTTATCCGTTCCCTGGTGCCATAACGCCGGCCACAAAGTTTCGGTGCAAGACCGGGCTGTACTGCTGCTGCAGATGGGGCGAGGTGGGCGGTTCCCCTGGTCACTTGGATAGATATCGAGCGGTTGGAGCGCCTCGGCCAACCTGTGCGACCGCCGAATTCCGGATACGTGCGTACCACCCGACACGTCCCCTGTCTCCACCGCCTTTGCCTCCTTATCTGGCGTGCCTCCTCGACAGGGCTAGCCGGCGCCGGGTGGGCCTATCGAAGCCTGTGCCAGCCTGGAGGTCAGCCAGGGTCGACATGAATAGGGACCGTCATGCGGATGGGCCGAGGGGCGGCATAGGAGATAAAAAAGGGTTGGACAAAGGGCGGTGGATCAACTAATCGTAAGCAGAGCGCTAGCGTGAGGAAAAGAGCCGAGCCGTTCAGCGCTGCTCCGCTTCCTCACAGCGTATTCCCCACCGCCGTCAGCTAGCTGGCAGTACCTTCACGGTTAGATCCCCAAGAGTAGAGAGCACGGCAGCACCCATGCATCAAACGCTGCTGAGGTATTGGTCACCTGCGAACACTTCCACACACACACACACGCACCCGTCACAGCCCCTTTCTCTCCCACCACAGGCCACAGTGGGGCTCATTGCCACAAAGACTCCGCCTGCAACCACACTTTGCAATACCAAAGGAAAAAAAAAGGCAACCTGTGCTGGAATCCGGCGACGAGGCCAATCTGCTGCACAGCCTCCCCACTAGCAGGCTCTTCGACCATTGCCATTCCTACTCCTTGCATTGCTGACCGACTGACCTGGACAGCCGACCGCCTGTCTTCTTCTGATCTTTATTTGGAGATTTCACCACCCTGCTTACACGCACACCATATCGTCACTAGACCGAACCCGCACCCACGCCCCGTACCAGCCAGTTCCGTGCAATGGGTTCGAGCAAGGCGACCAAGCGCAAGTCAGAGGCGGTGGCTGAACACACCAACCCGTCTTCGGTTCCCAAGAAGGGAAAGAAGGACAAGAAAACTAGCGAAGACCCAAAGGCCACTAAGGACAAGAAGGCCAGTAAGGACAAGAAGGCTAGCGGAGACAAGAAAAGCGACAAACCCCGTAAAGACGAACAGGAAAAGTCGGCCGTCGGGACCTTATCAGCAGGTAAGTGCTGGAACAAGGATGCAGTGGACTATAGCGGCCATGACGCCTCGACTACTCGGCCTCAAAGATAACCCTTATACTTTCAACTGCAACCGGCCACGGATGTGAACGACTCCCGACCAGGCGAACCCAAGAAATCCAAGGCCAGCAGAAAATCCACAGAAAGCCCAGCGGCAGTAGCGAGCGAGGACGAAAGCGAACCTAAGGCAAAGAAGGCGAAGGGCGACAAGAAGGACAAGAACGACAAGAAGGGCAAGAAGGAAAAGAAGGACAAGAAGGAAAAGAAGGAAAAGAAGAACAAGAAAGACAAGAAGCCGGACGCCAAGGAGCCCGCCGACTCGACTGAGTCCAATACTGCCAGCAGCCAGGTGAGTGTAACTTGGTCGGCATACTCTGCTGGAACCCCGCCATGAGACGAGCGGGTCGCTTCCCAGCGGCCAGTCCTCTAACCACACCCAGTTCTGTTCCATCGTCCTCACGGCTCTCGCTGCCCTACCTCCAGGAATCCGATCCGTTCACGACTGGCAACACCTGGAACGACTGGAGCCAGGCTGATTTTGGCAAGGACAAGGCCCGGCAGGACAAGTTTCTCCGCCTCATGGGCGCCAAAAAGGGTGGGGCCACGGCCGCCGCTGCCTCGCCGGCCACGGCTGCACGCCCGAACAAGAATCTCTTTGGCAGTTTGGCCGCGGCAGCGACTACCGGGGCCACGGCTACGACATCAGCGGGCGATCATGACAGCCTGGCCCGGGCCCAGGTGAAGGCCCGGGAACGCGAGCTGCAGCTGCAGTTCCAGCGGAGCCTCCAGACGCGGCGCGGGGGCGGTGGACTGGGGTCCCGTTGACCTGCTGAATCGGTGCCAGCGCGACGGGGCACTCTATCCTCCTCCATCGAATATAAAACATAAACTATACTAAAAACTGCTTCGCAAACCAGGCTAACACTTTACCTGGGACTTGCCAACTTGCTTACAGATAGGGACGGGGCGTGGTGAGTTTTGTAGACAGCCAGCTTAGTTTAGAGCGGATGTCGTCGTTCCGGTTCGTTGTTCAAGTAGGTACAGGGTGTACAACGAGAAGGGAGGGAAGGGGGGTGGGGAGTGACAAGTTACAGTGCGAGGATGAAAGAATAAGGATGGTGTTGTTGGAAGAAGAGGACGGCGCAGTCCTGATGCTACATTTGGAGACTTGAGATGGCGCTTGTCAAATCTTGGACCGCCTCGACATCATTGTCACCGTCCAGCGGCTTCGACCGCCAGGATCCAGCAGTGGCGGAGGCGCCTGCACCGCGACCAATCTTCTTCCGGCCACTCTTGGTGGGCGTGGAGGGCCACGGGGCCCGACCCGACCGATCAGCCTGTGGCGAGTGGGAGTACGCCCTCGTACGGGTTTGGTCGCTACTCGACCGCCGGTAGGTATATGAAGGTACCACCGTGGATAACGCCGCTTGGCTGCCGATGACTTGATCAGAAGGTGGTCTAGAGGTAGACTGGGAGGGTGAAGCGGCGGGTCCCCGCTCCTTATTTAGCTGTCCCTTAGTCGCCGACCATGCTGACGACGATAGCGTGCGCTCGGTCGAGGGTGATGAGGGTCGGGAAGCGTTGCCCAGGGCCGGTGATCTGTTGCCAAAGAGGGCCGCCCGTAAGGCTGAGGAAGCCAAGGTCCCGCCTGGTCGCACTTGGTGGACCATGGGGGGCGCCGGTATAGAGCGCTCTCGTTCGGAACTAGGACGCCCTGTATCTGATAATAGCCCAGTTGTTCTACCAGTATTGTTGTCTTCGCGCGGTACGTTGCTCTGGGAACCCGCTGCTGGACTGCTGGTCGTCTGAACAGCGTGGGTACGAGACGAGGCTGGGGACACAGGGGCGGAGCGGATCTCCACGGGCGGGACGGCACGTGGTCCTGGTCGGCGGTACCGCGCCACATCCTCGGGTGGAGTGTAGCCCGGTCGGACTGCCCGTTCTTTGCGCAGGCTGCCGTCGGCCCGCCGGCTCGCTGGAATCACTCGTTTCTCACCGCTGCCATCGTCAGCTTGGACGGTAGCGATGCCCGATGTGGAGACAGCGGGTTCATCACTAGACGGAAGGGTCGATGGTGGCATGGTCGAACCGAAGAGAGAAACGGGGGAAATGTATAGCAACGTAGGGAATAGTGGTGTTGGAGGGTGCGATGGCCAACATGGAGGGCAGAGGTGATGAGGAGCCGCTCATCAGCAAGGTGCCGTAGCTCCAGACGAAAGTGGGTGACACCTATGGCCGCTACTACGCTGGCGGCTCCCAACTGCGGGGCGTATTGCCCAGGCCGACAGATCAACGGTGTATGTCAAGGATAAAGATTGCCCCTTCCCACATCCGTTGGGTATAACAATAGTACAAAGACTCTAGCGACCCCAAATATCATCAATGCCAAGCACAAGGATTGCCCTTTCCCACATCTTTATGGTATAAAAGTAATGCCAAGGCGTTAGCGGCTCCGAATCTCAGCAATGCCAAGTGCTACTGGGCACTGGACTACAGGCAGCCAGATGCATCTCTCCTTGGTGTTTGGATATTAAAGGTGTCCAGGGGGGTTACCTCGATGGCACCCATGATAATGTATGCACAGTGCACTGTTCTGCCGCCGCCCTCCTGGATTGACTGGGTGTATGCACAGATTAACCAAGGATCATATTGGGTTTGGACCCTGGTCTGCCAACGATGGCTGGCCCCATCGTGGTCCAGATGGAGACGAGTAGCTGAGGATATAATAGCCGCACCATCCCCCTCCCCTCCAACCCGTAGCCCTCTTCCATTGCAATTCAAACTCAATGCCAGCCTCTCCACTCCATCATGCCATCCAGCCCCAACGCGCATAGAAAAGTTGGAGCTACATTGTCTTATGTATAGGACGGACGAGTCCGTAGAAAAGCAATACTAACAGGACGACAGCGGTAAGTTAAAAAGTATGGATACAGACAAGACCGGCGGCGGCGGCGGTATTTACCATGTCGTAGAAGTGAATTGTAAACGCGGACCGATTTTACGACAGCAGCCCAACAACTCGGACAGCCCGTCGCTACGTTTCGATATCGACCTTACCGTCGACAGGTGTGATGGTCCCCTGGAGGCTCAACTTGAACTGGCGACCGCGCCAGGACACACGGTTCCCGACGACGGCGTATATGTAAAGTGGGAGGGCGAACAATTCCCGGCAGACCCAGACCCAGGCCCAATAGGCGAACGAGCACGGCAGCTGACCTTGGGCCAGACACCGGAAAATTTGGAGGTCACACACGAACCAGGCAAGGAGGTGGGCGCCAAAAAACGGCAGCGGAGGGACCCCGTAAAAGTGGTGAAACGAGAAGGCCGCCAGGAGGCCGCACATCAGAGACTCGGTAACGGGCTCGACAACGGTGGCGAAAGTAACGTTGTACTTGCGGGTCCGAGTCCACCGCATCCGCCGAGTGAAGTAGTCCGCCAAGGTCATGCGCCCGAGACTTTGGGTGGCCAGATCACTTGTCATGCGGTGTTTCCACCCGCGTTTCCAGAACGCCTGGGCGATGGTGTTGTCCTCGGCCATGTACGACGAGAAAGGTTTGAGCCCACCGAGGGCATCGAGGTGCCGCTTGTAGTACACGTTTGACTTGCCAACCACGCAGCTGGCGGCGCCCGAGGCGTTGATAGCCAAGTACATCTTGGCGTGCACCGTGTTGATGAACATGGTCTCCAGCCACGCGCCAAACCCGACCGGCTGCGCAGCGTAGATAAGGTGGTGCACAATCCCCACGGGCCGTGACGTGCGTTCCAATTGGTCGACCGACCGCGACAGGCACCCGGAGTCGGAGTACACGTTGGAGTCGCACATCCACAGGATCTCGTATTGACAGCTCTCGAACCCGTCGATGATATTGTTGATTTTCGGGTTGAATCCGACCCGCTGCGTCGACACTACGACGCGCCCGGCTATCCGCGGCGCGTACTCGGCGATGAGCGCCCGGGCCACCGGTATAGCCGGATCGTCGCCATCCTCCGCCGTAAAGATGATCTCCAGTCGGGGGTAGTCTTGCTCGAACGAACTGCGCAGGTTACGGTCCAGGTCCGGGTCAATGCCCTTCAGTGGCCGAATGATGGACACGCCCGGGACGTCCTCGGGTCGCCGTTTCGGCCATTCGAGCGACGAAGGTTCGACGCGCGGCGGGTGGTACCGCCACTTGGTCACCCACAAGCCGCTGACGCAGAACATGACCATGACGCACCACCAAAAGATGCCAAAGATGGCTACGGCGTCGCGGACGGTCGTGCTGGCGAACGGGGACCGGTGCAGGAGGGCATAGGGCAGATCGTGCAAATTCCATGGCGAAAACGTCGGGGCCGCGACTAGACCTCCTGTGGACAGCGGGCCGGACGCGGGAGACCAGCCCGAGAAGTCGGGACTTGGATCGGCCATGGCGGGGATTAATATATATATAACAATAAAAAGGGGGCGGGCAACGTGGAGCTAACCGGCCGGATATTAGCGCGTCGAACCAATAATAAAAACTACTACCGCTATTACTAATTAGAACAAGGGGCGGAGAAGGTGTGCAGGCGCAAAGCGCTCTATAGTCAGTCTAAAGGCAATGAACAGCGCCGGAGAGTCAACCGGGTATAAATGAGTTGGGGATAGAGGAGTGAATCTTGTGTAGCGGATTAGCGAACCCGGAGGGGGTGGGGTGGTGGCACACAGGTACTAAAAGGTGGCCAGTAGGAATGGGGTAAAGTGAGCGGACGCGAATAGGAAAGCGGTTACACTTGGCTACGGGACGGGTGCGAATGTACAGGCCCAGAGTAAAGTTGCGTCAAGGGAAGGAAACAAGTCGAATAAGGTGTGGATTACGTAGGCTTAGCACTTTAGTACTATCTGGCCTGAGGCCAATCGTGACGCCAGAGCCTTAGGAGGGGCGTACCTGGGGGGCCCGAGGGTAGTTACAAATTGGGGAAGAGAGGGGGGGGCGAAGCCAGGGTTCCACGTCACCCATCATCAGGTGAGACCCGCAGCAGGTCGGAGGCGGAATCGCGGGATAGGGAGGAGAAACCTTGGAACGGGAGAGAACAAGTCGTACAATTTACGGCGCTAAGTCGCCTTGACTGCGAGTGGGAGAGGGTGGAGAGAATACAAAGGCCCCACGCTGAATAATCAGGGTGATCGCATAAGTGGCGACCGGGTCAGCCCCGTAACGCGCAGGTTATATCGTTTGTGAACCACCGGGCCTACTCCTGTCACTGCGACGTCTGTGTCCACACCTCCAAGGGCCAAATTCGGCGGCCTCAGCTCCCTAACTAGCACCCCACCAAAAAAAAGTATAATAATGTCCGTGGTGTCTGGCACGTAGCGCCTGAGATGAGGTGGGAACTATTCCACAGAACTGGGAAGTGACTAGGAGAATACCAAGGGGTGTAAAATAAAATAAAATTAAAAGTATAAAGGTGACGGCTGCGTCGATCATCGACGGGGGGCAACTTGACGCCGACGTGCGCGTGAGACTTCTGGCCCCAATAGATTAGTCAGCAGAAGTGGAAGTGTTGAAAAATCGTGCGTGTATTGGCAGGCAATGGCGCGTGAGGGAGGTAAGGGGGGGGGAGTCGAAACGCTGGACATGTGCATCATACACAAGAACCGGACACTGGGCACACTGAGAGGCCCCAAAGGCCGGATAATTGTCCCCCTGGTATCTCTCAGGTGCTATTCTACCACAAATCTGCACCCGTCAGCACCCCGAGCGCAAACATCTTCCCATACACGCGGGATAGTAGCACTTAACCCCTCCATTGTGCATTTATTGCCCTGTCACATAGATAAAAAGGGCTTACGGCTTGTCTGGCTCTTCCTAGCCAACGCTCCGACTCATGGTCACTCGGGTTTCCCTTGCAACGCCAGTAGGATGGGGCGGGAGTTAGGGACTTTGTGGCCACGGGACAACTGCCACGTAGCATGGGGGGATTGACGTGGAAACGAGGGCCGGTGAGCCCTGTCTAATTAACCGTTCACTGCGCGCGGGACGGTGCGGATTATGGTATGTTGGCGGCCTTACTAGCAAGGCGCTAGTGTCTTAGATTTAAGGGGCTAGGTCCAAAGGTTGTATTTATTAAGCTGGGAAAGGAAGTGGCCACCCATTGGAGGGGTTTAGGGTTCCGGGGAACGAACAAGGCCGGGGATAAGAAGGGATAGGTATATACTACATAACAGAGTGCGTGAGCACGGTTCAATGTTGGCCAGTGACCAGATCGCGGCTGGTCGCCCAAAACTCGGTGTAATGCCGGGGTATTTCCTTACGGGGGGCACGTGAGGGTAGGTAGTCTCGTTGGAGGATACTGCCGGATCGAGCCCGGCGGTCGGGCAGCCAGGAGGTGAGTAGCTGGCGGTGGGCCCCTTCGGCTCTGCGAAACTGGGCCAGCTGGTCGGCACTCAGCCGGAACGCCGCAGGATTGCCGATGGATAGGGAGCTACCGGACCGACGCAGCCCCAGAGACATGACCCGACGCGGAGCTTTCGGTGAGGCTCCGGTGATACCCAGCCCGCCGCCACCACCACCACTCGTAGTGTTAGTTAAGCCTAGGCGGGTATGACCTGCCGGCGAGCGGTGAGCTAGAGGCGGCCCGGCGGCAGCGGTGGTCGTTCCGGCCGGTACGGGTGAGGACGATAGATGCCAAGAGGGAATCCGCGGGGATAAGGATGGGGACGACGGACTAGACGCCATGATGACCGGCGAGGGACCGCCGCTACCTCCAGGTATCAACCAGGGGAGCGGGGACGTCGGCGTCCGAAAGGGCATTGGGGCCGGCGGGTCACGCAGGGACTCGAGGGTCGGGTCGGTCTTGCCGCGTGAGAGGACGCGCTTCTTGATGTTGGGACTGGACCGGTGTGACCGGAGGAACGTCGGGAGTTTGGCAGTGAACCGGCCCAGCGCAGACCCCGCCGAGAAATTGACCGGGAGCGGCGCCGTGGTGTCTCGGCCGGAGGGGGGCAACCGCGAACTCAGGCCTAAACTGCCAATCGCGGCGGTCGCCTGCGGGTGGTAAGGACGAGGGGCCGCATGGAAAGCAGTGGCCGCGGCAGGAAACGCCGGGAGGGGCCGCGGGGCGTGCAAAACGAAGGTGCCGCCGTCATGGCCGGCCGAGGGCGGCCGTTCCGCCGAGCCCGGTGGTGTGTCGGAGGGCGAAGGCAGACACGGGAAAGTCTGAACCCCGATATTGGTCGCCATCGGTGGGGTGAACAGGATCTTGGCCTTGGTGTCAAAGTCGTCCAGGTCAAAACAGTCGTCATCCTCAAAGTCACCGTCGCCCGCCCCCGTACCGCCCATTCGAAACGCTTCGTCGTCATTGTCATCTTCGAGGTCGTTGATATCGGCAAACACGTCTTCCTCCTCGTCGTCAGGTCCTGTACTGACCCATTTCATCAACACCGAGTCGAATACCATCGGCATGGCGGGAAGAAGTATGGCCACCGAAAGGGCTAGAGATGGACTTTTTGATCAGGTGGCGCAGGCAAGGGATACAGGAGTTCAGTTGGTGGACTGGCGAGCGGGCGGTCTCCAGTCCCGGATTCAAGGCAGGAGTGTCGAATAAAAGGGCAAAATCAGGCAAGTACGAACACCGGGCCGGACGTGCTCAGAAACGGCACTGTGAAAGCAACGGCTGGAGGGAGGGATAAAGGGAGGGAAGAAAGACAATTCGTTAAACGCGCTTGCAAAGGCGGATGAGGCAAAGTAAACCAAGCGGGCAAGGCCGCCCCGCTGGGCCCCTTAACATGTAAATAAACCATGTTTACTGTTGGAGCCAGCGGTCGGGAGCGGAAAGGCGTGGCACCCGCCCCTCTCCCTCCACTCCTTCACTGTCGCTCATTACCTCCCTACCTTGGACTGGGTGTCCGTCCTATCCCCGAGCGGCATTGGAAGTCAGCCAGGCAAATTCAACACTGAAAAGGGGTGCTGGCAGCCCAAATGCCCCTTTTGTTTTGGTCGGCTGTGAATCTAATTCATTGGATCGATCTTTCCAATGTCATGCTTGTTTATCATACCTTTTACTTTTTTTTTTTTACTTTTCCATTATGTTCGCAGTTATCGTGTCACTTTACTGATCGGAGTAAGCCACCCCCACAATGTAGGAAGAATAAAAAAGAAGGCACTCCCGTACATGGTTGAATAGAGGGGGGGGTGAAACTGTTACAGATTCTGACGCTTGTGGGATGTCCGCTGGAAGTTGCGCAGGACCCATTCGACGTCAGCCTCTTTGATTTCGACGGTACCCAACCGAATCTCATAAGGCCGCATCTCGAAGCGGGGGCCGACCTCGGCCAGCATGACTTCCTTGTGGGATACGGGCTGGTAAACGTGATGTCGGAACGAAATAAAGTCGTCCTCATTGGAAAACGCGATGGTCCGCCGGGAGTCCTCCTTGGGCACGGGAAACAGATACTTGAGCACGTCGCGGATCCGGTAACCGAGCTTGGACTGAAAGTTATCGAAAATCAAGTGTGGAAACGCCTCGGACATGGCACCGAGATCGGGGACGTCGTGGCGCAGCACGACGTTGTAGAGCGTAAAGTACACGGTGGGGCCATAGGGCAGGTGGGATACAATCATGCTGTCGGGCTGGCCTTTACTCTCGCCCAGAATGATCAAATCCGTCACGTCGTTAGCCCGGCACGTCTCCATGATCTCTTCCGTCACGTACTTGCCACGGTTGACCTTTTGTGCGTTCGGAAACACCATCCGCATCTCCTTAGCGAACAGCTTAAGCCGACTGCTGGCGTCGCGCGACGTCGTAATCAGAATCTTGGGGTCGCTAATACCGGCCCGCGCGTACTCATTGTCGATCATGCTGCGCTCGTTCGCCTCCTGCGCCTCGTCCAGCGTCATGCCGTGTAGTACATCATAGGCTCCGTCCTTAAGCTCCTTCGGAAGCTTGTTCTTCTCCTCAAGCGCCTTCTTAAGTTCTTGCCGGCGTTCCAGGATGGACTGCTCCTTGGACTCAAGTGCCTTGCGGTACAAGTACTCCCGGCGAAGGCGGGTCTGGCGACGGATCATGGTTGAAAATCGGGCTGGACGGAAGTGGGTACGAGGAGCGTTAAGGGCAGGTCGAAATGCAGTGGTGTGTGTGTGTGTGTGTGTGGTCCTGTAAACGTCTTGGTGTATCCGATGGTAGAATGAGATTATCAGTTAATGAGGCAAACAAAGGCTTACGGGGATTCGTAAAAAAAAAAGGAGAGCGAATTCCCCGAGACAGTTCAGCAGATCTCATACGGGACTGGCCACCTGGTGCTAGTGTGATTTTTTTTCTTTAATAATTTTTTTTTGGTCACCTAGCACCAAGAGTCTCTCATTCACATTCATGTCTCTCTCGAAAATCAACTCGGACAACAATAAGAAAAAAAGAGACCAAGTCGGACCCCTTTGAAGCCACTCGGATTCCGCCTCTGGATTCGGTTGCACTTGTTGACATTCATCCCATCCCCAAGCTGTACGATATCTACCTTCCCCTCTCCCCTCCTTCAGCCCCATCTTATACCGAGGTATTTCACCGCTTTCCTCTTCACTTCAAGACTTTCAGCATAGACATGGCCGGGCCCAACAAAGTCAGTACAGGTGGCAAGAAGACGGGCCAGAAGTACCAAAACAGCCACGCTTTCATCCACAACCGCAACTCCAAGAAAACGCGAACCATCCTGGCGCTCCCGGTGAACGGCCTGTGTAAGCGGTGTTACGACGTGATTCAATGGCGCAAGACGTACCGCAAATATAAACCTCTAACTGTAGCCAAGAAGTGCGTTCGCTGCGAGCAAAAGAAAGTACGTGAGGCGTACCATATTCTATGCCGCGACTGCGCCCGTGACCTCAAGGTGTGCGCAAAGTGCCAGACCACCGGCGAGATCATCAAAAAGTAAGTTATAGAAGCCGTGAGGAGATCCGTACGATTATGATGGGATGCAATGCGGTCGTGGACTAGTCATGACAGGATAAGGAAACCCCCCCCCAAAGAAGAGGCCGAATCCGTTAGTAACCCCGTCCCCTCCTATCTGTCCTCCCCCCGAAATATATATTTTGTGTGGTATCTAAACCTTCACAGCGAGGAGAAGACACCCCAGGAACTTGCTGAGGAACAGCGCAAGATCGAAGACCTACTCAGCAACCTCACCGAGCGGAAGCGGCGGGCATACCAGCGTCGCTTGGCCCGCGGCGAAGAATTGGACCTGGACCAAATTGCGGCCGAGGGCTCCGACGACGACGACTTTGATTTCAGCGACTCCGCCGAGGAGGATTCTGCCGCCCAGGTCGACTCGGATGACAATGGGGAAGATGATACTCGGCCCGCCGGTAAGGTCAGCTTTGCGTCCTAGTTCCCCTCCCCCCTCCGTCTCCACCTCCTCATTCTACCGTTTCCTCCAGCCTCGGTTTATTAGCGTCATTAATCACTCTGTTGGTTAGCACCTTGTCTGCTTGGGACAAGTACCCACCTCTCAGTAAATTGGAATTCAGAGGTACCTGTATGTCATCTCGCACGCATGGGTTCAGAGAGGGTAATCAGCTTTGGATCGATCTGACACGCACAGCGTAACGCCACCGTCTACCACACAGAGTTTCTCAAGAATTGATTCAATACTTCATCATTTGACCCTCGCTCTTTACCCTGCCAAGTGTTGGATGTAATCTCGAATACATATATATATATACGATTTTTAGATTTCAAAATATGTATCTTCTTATTTAACCGCACTCACTTATAATCTGTGTTATTGGTATATATTTAAACTCATGAGTATCAGGTCTGGGGCAAGCATTCGTATGCTTTATGCTTATAGGCGTCACAGCATAGCGTGGGCGGTATGCGCCAGGTAAAATGAACAGGGTCGAGCGCGGGAATGAAGCCATGTGTAGAATAAACGTAACAGTGATTGAGACGAATACCAAGTAGTACATTTATGTAGGTTGGAATATCTCAAAGTGACTGGGAGGAGAGGGCACGGAGTTTTTCTGGTCCAGCGGTCGGTTGGTGACGATTTGCACGAGAGGGTACTCAATCAGATTAACTACTATGGTGGGGAGAGAACTATTCGAACCGAAGACCCAGTGGTCGCGAGAAGAAGACTGGTGGTAAGGGCCAAGGTCCGCTGAGATTTGCAAGGCAACACCGAGATGTGGTGTCTGACCGTACCATTTGACAGTCTGACGACGCTTGCAAGGAAAGCTAATATCAGGAACTGATAGGGAGTTCGCAGGACCGGTTATGGGCTACAAAATGGCCGGCATACGAGCCAGCTGTCGGTCAAGTAGGGAATCAGCTAGTATTTTGTTGGCAGTGCGGAAAATAGCAATGAATGAGAATATCACGGGATCTGGGAATGGTGGGCATGGTTTATAAGCATCTGTAATAGCCCACAGGGAAAAGGTATTCCATATGACGCTAGCTCTGATTCTTAATATTTTCCCCCTAAAAAAATCAACAACAGAATAGATGGTGTTGGATCAGTAGACGCAATGTGGTGGGCATTGGGGGTTGACGCTCCCCCCAAATGTATGTTTTACTTTCCCAGCGGCGGTTTTCGTCTCTACGAATTGCCGAGAAAGGTTGGGATACAGACAGGAAAAAAAGGAAAGAAGTGAAGGACAGCTTCGGTGCTACCCAATCCACGCCTGGTACGTCCCCTTGTGACAGCAACGATGACGGGTAACAACTTCGGTACCTCGACTCGGAGAGGAAACCTCGCACATGCACCACTAGTGCCCGGCCGCCTCCATACGTTACGCTGTTGTGCTTCGCCTTAATTCACGCTCGTTGAGACATGTACCCCCCCCTCTCCTAGCCTGCCGGATGGGAAGGACCTAGCTGAGTAACGTATCTTGGATTCGGAACCATTGATCGGGCTGGGGTGGGGATGTGAAACGACAGGTCAATGGCTATCTATATAGCTGCGGTTCGTCTGGTCTGTGAACTGACTCCCTTACCTTTCTATCCGTGTTGTCCTAAATAGATTTTATTTCTTACTATGAGATTATTTTCGCTTTCGTACCTTTATCTGGCCTATGGGCTCTACTCCCAACCTAGCGTCCAAGCGGGAGGGCTACCGGACCTGCCGCCTGAACTTATCAATGGCATCGTCAGCCAACTTAACCATCATGATTTTAGAGAAACCGCCCTAGCTAGCTCTAAACTGCGTACGAGCCTCCAGTATACCCAACCCGGAACAGCATACCAGGTACGTTATAATCACTATTGGCGAGTCAGTAGCTTACTTTGCATCTAAGCTGCTGTTGTGCGCAGGGCAATTTATCCATAGATAGCCACCGTTCTGCAGTCCATTAACCCCCGTTTGCAACGACGTCACCTACTTCTCAACATCTTAATTATACCCATAACCAAAGACACTCAATGGCTATGGGAAGTTCCTCGCCGAATGTTTGCTGCCATCGCCCCCTCAAGGGACTGGTGCTATGGACACTCTGTCTTTGATATTTCGCTGGATATTCCGCCCCCATCACCCCTTGCCACCGGTGGAAGAGCAAATCTCGACACTGCGTCCGGCACTTACATCCTTTTTCCGTGGTGTTTTTTACCGAACTCTCATTGCGGGCCATCTAGCTGAGTACCAAATTTCGCCGGTGGGTACTCTCTGCCCTCAGGGTCGCGGCTTCTTGGTAGGCCCATACCCGAGCTCGACCACCCTCCAAAACTGTGAGGCCATGTCGTATGAAGCACTTGCTCGGCGGCTCCGTATTTCCCCCATTAGTACGATGCCGCCGACCGACGGTGTGGATCGCAACTTCATACCTACCCTAAAGCGTATTCACGCGGCGGCCCACCCACTGGCTATGAACGGCCCTGTTGACCACACCAGGCTGTCTAAGCTGGATTTTGTTGCGTACGCTCTTGCCACGGGCCACGTCGGCTTTCTCGCTCAGCTGACAGCCTACTTGGTATCCAACCCTCCCGGAGCGGCACTGACCACTTTTCTCACAACCATAATCCCTGGGGAACACATTAACTTGGCCACCCAACTCCGTGGCATCCAGGGCTCCCGCCTAATCTCGCGCTCAGGGGTAAGTGCCGATATTCGTCGAGCTCAAATGAGTCTGGGTCGTACCTGGCTGCTGAATGAATTTGTCGAAGGGCTAGCACCACATCTCTTTCACGCGACCATTCTCAGTCTCGCCGCGCGAGGTGATAACCATGCCCTCATGGACTACCTGGATAAAATTGACGCCATGATCGTCCAGCCGGGCATTGACACGTTGAACAAGGTGACAGGAATCAATTTGGCACTGCTAGTGGCCGTCCATGCTAATCAGCCTAAGGTTGTAGCCACCCTGATCAGGCTAGTTGGCCCTCAGCAGGTGGCCATCCTAGCTGCTGTAGCTAAAAAATTAGGTTGGGAATCCACCGTCGCCAAGCTAACTCGGCTGGCATCGCAGGCTGAGTTGTCACTCACCACAGCCAACGTGTATTTCCAGAGTAACGTTGTTTATCTCAATCTGGAGGGTGTACTTCACTATCTGTCGTATGGCGAAGTTGAGAGTAGTGGCCACGGTAGTCAGACCAACTAATCAACTGGTCCCTAGGGCTTGAATTTATGTGGGAATCTGAATATAAATATAAGGAAGTAGTATTAAGGCCAGATTGTATCAACAATCTACTGACCATATGTATCGGGGGGCATCGGCCCACAGCGTTTCCCACTGACTCGAATGCAGATGGAAGCTTGAGGTTGATATCTTATAACAACAATAATCCTAGTAGTCATGCTGCCGTCGCGTCAGTATTAATAGCCAGGCAGGTCTACCCGTTGGCTCAACCATACGTATGTTATCTGCATACTTGGCCCATACCTACGTGAGCAATATCCCTTATTCAAGCTGAAGGGTGAAAAAGCATTCGCCCCATTTGCATCCACTTTCTCGCTTCTAGGTTCTCACCCTTCATCGCCGTTGTCGCCCCGGCCGAATCCTACCCTGCCTTTCACATTCGTACTGTGTCCCAGCGTCCAACCATGGCCCACCAAAGTTCCGCCACGAATCCAAAGCGGATGCGTGAGGAATCGTCGTCCAGGTCCAGTAGCGGGGAGTGGCTCTCGGACGAAGGCTCCTACTCAGATGAGGGGCCAACCGCGGACGACAGGTCGTGCTCGGACGAGGATTCGTATGCTAGCGACGAGTCAATCACGGACGAGCCACCTACTACGGATGAAGACGACAGCTCAAAGGTAAGGCCGGTGGCTGGCAGCTTTAAGCCATGTTCTATGATATCTGCATCGGCTGACCCGTCCAAAGTCCGAGACGCACCGAGTGTAGCTCCTTTACTGCGGGGCAGATATTGACCCAACTATCATCCCGTACGCTAACGACTGCCCGTTATTTGATTAACTACCCTGACCTCCATTTCACCTGGTTTGGGGCCACAGTCTATTGAGGAGGCCCGCCGCATCAAGGAACTCGGCAACAACCATTTCCGTGCGGCCGATTTCGACGCCGCCCTCAACGAGTACGAGGAGGCTCTGCGGGTCTGTCCGTCAGCTGAGCTTATGGACCTGGCTGTACTCTACAGCAACCTGGCCGCTTGCTATCTCAAGTTGGTGAGTATTCGAGTACATTCAAGCTGTCATTGTTAATGGGTTTTGGGGAGGGGGCCACGATGGTAACCTAGACCCCGGCCTGTCTCTCCTAATGAGCTGACCGTACCTTTGACTAATCACTTTTATCCGTTTCTAACGTCATCCCGGGGGGGGATACCACCACCACAGGAGAAATGGAAAGACGCCATCGAATGTGCCACCCAGTCGCTAGAGTCTCAGCCTGATTTCCCCAAGGCTTTGTACCGCCGGGCCTCCGCAAATCTGGCTCTGGGCACAATGCATTCCCTTCTCGAGGCCCAGTCCGGTAAGTTTAACGACGGCTTGGTAGCCCAATCGGCAAGGAAAAACACGCCTCAACATTGCGTAGACATGAATCATGGGCCCACACGGGCCAATATGATCTCCCCCCCTCCCTTCTCCAACCACTTTCGCATTCGCCTCCGCGGATTTAATAACACCTCGAGGAACTCGTGTAACTCTCGAACCCAACCGGTACACGTACGACAGACCTCAGAATCTTGACAGAACTCCCAGACACCTCACCGGCGGTCAAAGCGGATTGCGAGCGCCGCTTGCGTGAGCTGCCGGCCCGTATCGACAAGACGCACGAGGAGGAAAAGGACAAGATGCTAGGTAAGTGTCCCCTTCCCCTCTGCCGAAGGGTACGCGCAACGGCCAGGGCGGGTTCTCTAACTACCAACGTTTTGGTCTACCCCTTGCTAGACTCGCCGGCTTTGTTTCGAGAAGGGAGCTTAGGCTTTGACCTGTCCGCCTACCCTCAATTTACCACATTGTATGGGTTTATTGAGATAATTCTAATATTGAACACACACACACGGCTCTCTATACTGTGATCAACCCATAACTTCCTCTCAGGCCAACTGAAGGACCTAGGTAATTCGCTCCTTGGCAAGTTCGGCATGTCCCTGGACAATTTCCAGACCCAGCGTGACCCTGCTACAGGCCAGACTTCGATCAATTTTGGTCAAAAGCCACAGTCGCCGAAGTAGAGGCGTGGAGGATAACATTATTGTTTGACGGTTGAAAAAATGACCTGATTAAGTGTAGTGCGGATTTAGGACTAGGTGTATAGTACAGTTTAGTGTTGGAGGCCCCCAGCTTTCATCCAGGGGTCCATAAAATGCCACAATACAAAAATTGCACATCATAATGAGAAAACATAGCGAGTAAAAAAAATAGTAGAAATGTACTTGGGTTACAATCTGGATGAGTGGGTGGGGTTTACATGTCAAACTCCTCGGGGTTGTCCACCGCCATGGCATCGCTGGTATCGCCGACGAGTTCACCAAAATAGGCGGTGATGGCTTTGAGGTAGCCGAACAGGTAGTTCATTTCGATTTCCACGTTGCGGCCAGGGTCAAGCTGACCGATCTGTAAGGAGTGAGAAAAAAAAGGGACGTTGCGACAGAGCGGTTATTACCGCGTCTGGCGGGCTGCTAATTATAGGACCTGAGTATCTCGGGACGGTAGACGTCCAGACTTATAATCCGGAGCCGGGCCCACTGTCTACAAAGACAGCTACTTACCTGGTCAGGTTCGCAGTTCCTTGGAAGAAAGTAGGCAATGTCGGGCGTGATCCGGCGGGCAACCTTGTATAGTTCAAGCCTGCATTTGGGCGCCGGTATTCATAGGTTCGCAAGGAAATGGGCCGATATCATTAGTTTCGTTGTCGACCAAAGCGGCTGATGTAAGCGGCACCAACTGTAATTACCACAGGGTTGGAGTTGCCGTAACCGTGTGAATTTGGACTACCTAACTGCGGTTCCATGTATATAGATATATATATATAGCTTGAATAAAAGCTTACCCGTTGACTGGTTGCATGAGGTCGAGGTCGTAAGTGTCGGATTGGTTGTACTCGGGGCCTGTCATTTCCGAATTAAACAAGACAGGAGCACAAACCTTGTTAGAAACCGGTGGACGGTTAGCAATTTCACATTCACACGATGGGAGGAGCGCTCGCGCGCACACACGCACACGCGGGTCATAGGTCACATCTGCCCTGGCCTCCAAGCTAGCACTAGGCTGACAGATCCCGCAATGCTACTTACCTCCCCAGGGCGGACTAAGGAAGACCACGTCGGCTTTGAGGTGCGGGGCCAGTTGCATGAAATCGCCGTGGATGAATTCGATGCGGTCGGCCACGCCATACACTTCGGCATTATGGCGCGCGCATTTGAGTCGCTCCGCGTCCACGTCAATGGCAATCACTAGGGAGCAAAAGTGAACAGCAGGGTTGGGGGCAAGGAAAGTATCGAGGGTCGGTAAGTAGCATGATGAGAGGAGGGGGGGGTGTACATAGGCGAATAGAGAGCGCTTCGGTGTGATAGCGACAAGGTATCCACCCAGCAGTCTGCTAACTGGCCAAAAAACATACAATAAAAAATGACACCATAAAAAACAAAAACGGTTGGGATTGGGCAACACGTTCATACACAATTTACGGGTTTAGATTGGAGACTTACCATGGTTACAGGTCATTGCGAACTGGATGGCGTTTCCGCCGACTCCACAGAAGGCATCAATGATCACGTCGCAACGGCAGCGCTCGGCCGCATCGGCGGCAATGGCCTCAGGTGTCACGGAGAACCAGCCCTCTAGTGGGTTAACAAGTGTGATGCCGTAGCGAAAGTGGTTTTCGAGATACACGAAATAGCATAGAGACAATATCGGAATCGAAGGTTAGTAGTGTTTTAGAGGGCGATTAATATAAAAAGTAAAAATATAAACGGATGCCGATGGAGGTCTCCTTCACCTCCTCTCCCTATTTAGCTTGATAGTCCCTCTTATCAAGTAAGGTCGAGGCATTCTCGGTTTTACCTTCGTCCATCCAAACGCCCTCGTCATAGCGCGAGAAGAGGTTGTATCGCTGATGCCAGTACTTGTGCAGTCGTTTAGGCACCTTGGTCAAGGTGCCAGGGTATATATCGGCTACGTTCATCGGATCGTGGGTCAGGATGTGGAGAAGGCTACAAGAGGGAATGCCAGACGACACCGACGTAATAATAGGTCATGGGGAGGAAACTACAAGGGGGCTTCCCGGGACATGCACGGAATGGGCAACTGTATTATATAAAAAAAAGAAAAAAAATGTCCGCGTCGCTGCAGGCCAGCTTTTGGTATGGCTGGGGGAGCAAATAGCGGAATCAGTAGCAATGCGGGGTATGATGGGCCTTCACGTGGTGAGAGGCCCCTGGCACTTCCCCCCTCCTCTAAGGAACAGACCTAGCCACTACGCAGGTTAGAAGGCCGCAAGCATTTGTAGCCTGAAAGAGCCCAGGTCCTGTAGAAGGAATTATCCAACGAACCCAAGGCCGGAAGACTAGGGAAACGAGCGAGTACCTGGATGGCTGTGGTGGCCTAGGGGGAATTCTGATGGCGTCACCAGCCTTTAATGGCATTGGGGGAAGGAGGGACAGCTCATGCCTTGGCCCGAGACCACTATGTGTGCTTGACCTTCTGTTCATGTCGAGTAGGTTCGAACCTGACGTTTAGTTTCTCTTCAAATTGGCCCTCTACCTACCCCTATTTCGCATTGCTCATTTCGTCCGTACACTCTGCCACACGAACTGACTCCAGCCAGCGCCTTTCTAGTTTCTTAGACCGTGCAATACATCCACACCACCACCAATTCGCACTCAGCTACATGAACTCCCCTCCCTACCCCCCCTAGCCAATCGCCTTGCCACCTATCTTCAAGCTCCGGTGTGTGTGTGTGTGTGTGTGTGCAAGCCGCCTAAAACCGCAAAGCCCTTACGCCATGGCGACAATACCCACCCGCCAAGAGATGGCCATCTACCGGCTGGTTCAGATTCTGGAGTGCCACCTGCGGTTCTCCTTCCTTCTCATGTACCTATTCGACAAGAGCCTCATCTTCTACTTACTGCGGAACGTGGCGGCCAGGGTAAGTGGTTGACCACTTGGGGTTGGAGAGTCCTAAACAATCACGGACTTACGGGACGTAGGCCCGCCTTATTGATCTAGCCAACCCGCTAATTTCGTCACGCGTACCGGCCTATTGCCTCCATACATCCCTCCCTCCCTCCCTTCGCTGTCCCTGGGGACATCGGTCACGTTCGTATCACAGTACCTGACCATCCGGGCACCTTCCGTGTCCCTGCGCCAGCTCGGTTTGCTCATCCTTTTCGCCAACGCCGTCAGTATCATCTGGCACGCCGGCCTCACGCCCACCTACAGCCTCATGATCGACTTTGTCGGCCAGTGTAAGTTCACAAAGGTCTTTGAGGCGCAAAACTTGGTAGGGTGTAATTCATTGACAGTTGTTTGTAATCGCCAACCCCCCTCCTCTAATACCGGTCTATCTAACGCTGCGCTTACAATCGAGGCCACCTTTCGCCACTGCCTCTCACTCTCGCCACTTCGCCTCTAGCTTGGGCCCACGTCACCCTGGTCCTGGCCTTCTTCAACACTTACACCCTCGTCGTTCAGTTGGTACTGGCACTGGTCATGTTCAAGGCATACAACCCGGCGGCTCGCGACCCGGCCGAACAGCGGGAAAGTGAGGGTGGCGACGTATCGCCCTCTGCCAGGGTGCGCCCACCCCTCAACCAGGAATTGATCTCAGCCATCCTGAGCCAGCTCGCCCGCACTGTGGAGAGCCACTCACAAGGCACCCCGTCGACCAGCGAGGCTGCCGAGACTAATGCCACTAACCTTACGAGTACGACTCCCAGCCCGAACCCGGTAGAATCCCCAGCCACTACGGAACCGACGACATCGCTGCGGCCCCCCGTGGCCCCGACAACACGCGAGGCAACAGCGCCAGTGGCTGCGAGTGAAGAAACCGCCCTACTCAATGGGGCCGACACCATCGAAATGGACCCCAATGGAGCGCCCACGGAAGAAGACCCTTACGCACCCGTGATTGATCTCTCGTGGTTGACCGTGCGGGATCTCTACCGCCGTTCCGCGGAGGCCTATGCTACCCCGGCGGAGAATACGGAGCGACTACCAGTTTAGAAATGTGGCCGGACGATGGGGGGGGGGATATCGTTATTTTTATTTTACCTATCCGTAGAACCTGAAGGGTGTTCACGTCCCTCCGACCCTGCCCCAGCAAAGGGTATCCGCTACACCTGTCGCCCTCCCCTCTTTGTGTTTAGGGTGTTTTGTACTTTAATGCAACTGTAATTCTTGCCCCCACCACACTAATGGGAAACGTAGCAAATCTTGGAGTTATTTAACCTGTTGGCACCTGTTGGAGTAGCCAAGGGTGAGGTAGATCTGGTTCAGGCAGAAGCAAAAAACCCACCTATTAGTCTTTGTGGACGATGGGGCCTTAAACTCGTATCGGAGTGATTTAGTGGCTGTAGTACATTGAGGTGGTAATTGACCTTGACTGCGTCCCACTAAACAAAGCATCATTTTTTTTTGAGATCCCTAACTGCCAAACGGAGTACCGCAACAACTTGAGTGCAATTGATGGGCGCTTCACAGTGACTGGCAGTGGTCACAATCACAGGGTGCCCCAACACTGACGACTGGACTCCCAGACTCGGTTGAAACGCTGTCTGACAGCCAGGGGAGAGTGGGCCAATAGTCCATATCCATCTCCGGAAATGCTTACCAGCGCTCGTGATCGCCGTCATTGAGACGGAAAACGCAGCCGGCGGCTTGGGGATGTGCAGAGCAGGGAGGGGGGGTTACTGTGAAGAGCGCTACTCGACCAGCACCTCGTGTGGTTCTCAAAGGCAGTCGAGAGAAGCATGGCAAAGGGGACGGGGTGGTGGCCAAAGATCGCCACGACCACTGAAGACCTGGGTGGGTGGGGCGTGTGAGGGCCATGGGGAATCGTAGAGTGTGGTAGGTCCTAGACGCAAGGGATGGGGCTCGGGCTATTGGGCGGATAGTGCAAAAAAAATAACCATCCCCCTGGTAACGTGTCGATGAACCAAAGGCGGGAGGGGGGAAGTGGGACATTCGGACTCCGCGGGCATGGGAGCAGAAAACACATCATTGGCAGGTGGCGGCCAATTAAGCACCTGTCGGCTAACCTATAAGCCGGACGGCCGTCAGCGGTAGCGGATAAAGACAGGGTGGGCTGGATTGATCGGTCCCCCTCCCCCAAGCTGTACCCACCAAGTAGCACGTAATCCGGCTGGCGTCGACAGCGTGGCCAGGAGGCCATCAATCGCAATGAGATCCCCAAGTCACCTCTCAGTTAGAGGGGCCAGCGGCGGAGGCCCGAACGGCGAAGGTCGCCACCTGGCAGGGGTATCGGTAGGGCGGTCTGTTCCTCGTTCGCACTACGTCCGGCGGTTTGAGCGGGCTTGGCGGCGCTCTGGGTTGGATAACAGAAGGTCGAAGGCTTGATGCCAGTCAGTCCACGCCGACTCTGCCATCCGGTCTTTAGGCCGACAGCTGTGTGCGTCGCGGGCTATTTAGGGCACCGCTGGTCTCTGAGGCCACGTGCCCAATGTGCCCCAGCTAAGGCGCTCCATCGGGAATAGCGTGCGATGAGCCATCAGCCATTGATTAATCTGGCAGAGCTGCGCGGTGAGGCCCAGTTTAATGACCGTGGCGGAAAGGACGGCGGGCGGCGGTGCAGGGTTTGATAAGGGATAATGGGCGGACCGGGGCGCCGTGGCCAGTTCCCCCCCGCCCACCCTCGTTTCCGCATGGTCGAGGCGACCCATGGTCTCCGGCGGGTGGTGGGTGACCCAGACCGAGGAGAGGCTGGCAAGGTGGACGCTAGGGGAAGGGCGGCATTCGCGCAGTCGTATTCGTCTTCCGCCACGTTTGCCACCACAGTGATGGACCCGCCAGTGGTCTTCGCCATTCTAAGGATTAGGTATAAAGAACGGTCACCGCCACCAGCTGCTTGGGTGGCACGGTGTCCAACTAAATTGCTTGACAACGGATACTTACAGCCTATAACCGCCTTCGAGGCACACCGTGCCAGCCGTCCTTCACCGTTACCTGTGGCCTTCTTTTTTTTTTGCGTCCGGCCCTGCCGCGCCCTCTATGCTCATTCTGATCCACCAACCACCTCCACACAGCCACCGCGCCGTTTCATCCCAGCGAATTTCTCATCCCCGCCTTTCCGTTAGCACCAGTTCCGACGCTGTAGTCCGCAAGCTGTATGCGCCCGTATGCACCGTGGGGCCCTGCGCCGTCCTCAACCGCTTGACACTACCCCCTCCCCCTCTTGAGTGGTGCGGCCCCTTCGACCCGATCCTTTTCCCCACCCTCTCTCCTGGCACCCGCCACCCCGCACTATAATAACCGCCATTCTGCATCCACCGGCGCCCCGCGACTAAACCTGATTTCATTTTTTTATTTTTTCAAGCTAATACTTCGCCGAACCTGGCCCCCTACGTGTAGACACTTGCTCCCTATACCTGCCTACCCTACCTTCGTTCACCGGCCAACTTCCCGTGCTGACCTACGGCCGCCTCGACCAGTCCACCGTTCGCCCCACGGCTCCTCCCAACCCCAGTCACTCGGTTGCTACGGTGCTTGCACCCTTCCCTCCGATTCGCCCGTCTGCCGGCTTCACGATTCCGAGAAGGTGCGCCTCCCGTGTAACCCCGTCGTACCGCCTCACCGCCGGCTCAACTATCTCGTTGCTCTCTGTGTCTGTCCAGCCGCATTCTCTCTCCTACATTTGTGCGTCGACCCTCGACTCCATTCGCCGCCCGAGCGCTTCTCTTCCCTTCACTCTAGCCTGCCGTGCCCTCCCGTTAGAAGGTAACCTCCATACCCGCTCCTTTTGGAACTCCGCCTTTCATTGCCACTTACACAGCTGCTGTCTTATCCACCACGCTCTCTGCTTACCACCTCCTTCCATCGCCTTTTCTCTTTCTCGTATTTAGTGGCAGCAAGCCTCCCTCCTACTTCGACAGGGCCTCACCAATGCCGCTTAAACCGGTTGACATTATTTTTGGGGCATTTTTATAGTATTAACCAGGTATATGCCGTCCTTGACCGCCTCCGCTCCCCAATGCACTCGCACCTCAACGGCCCTGAATCCATCACCGCTTCGTCTGCTTTAAGCCCGCGCTGGCCCTAGGCTCTCGACCTCCACCTTGCCACCACCTTCCTGCCAATAGGTCCACTGACGTGTGCCCCAACCCGACCCTCACCCTACAGTTCCCGCGACCCGCCTACTGCTTGCTCCCCCCCTCATTCTCCACTCGTTTTTGACCACTAACAGCCTAGTCGCTAAGCTATTTATGGTCGCCAACTCCGCGGTCCCCATCCCGCCGTATATTGAACAGTAAGTTCGTGTTTGTGGTACATCGGTTAACATGACGTATAATCATTATTAGCAAGGGCCTGCGGAGTATACCTGACAGGCGCCGCAGTTGCTGGTGTGAAGGCACGGCGGTTCCGGTCGAAGGTTCGGCCTGTGTAATGTTGCCCAGAGGCTTGCTCCGGCTTCGCCACCTTATCTCTGCCCCAGTTTTGGCAGCTAAGGCTACCCGTACGGTCTTGTGGCACCATCTTCGTGAGTAGTGTCGGGTTTCGGTGAAATGGCCACCTGGCCGCCCGTTTGGCACTTCTGGGAAACCCTGTCCGCTGTTTGTTGGTCGTGGCGGTTTCCTCAAAGACCACTGTATCGCCCGATTTCTTTACGTGTCTATTCTCTTCCCCTCCCTACTCCCACCCTGCCTAACAGCCCCTCCCTTCCCCGTCGCCCGCCCTGCTGGATGATGTGCTTGAATAGGTGGATAAGCAGTGAGGGGCTACGTCGGTCCCTTTCGGGGGCAAGATTGGGGTATGCGCCCCCTCCCCGCTCTCGCCTACTAGCGACGGCTGCGTCCGCTTCATCTGTGGGTCGTGCTGGACACGGCCATACATGACGGGATGCCGTCACCTGCTCCAACTCGTCCCGCATAGAAACGTCCCTTCGGCTTCCGAGCCTATCGGCGAGTTGGAGGGGGGGGATAGGGGAAGCAATAGCAGTGGACAGAGGAAGGGTGGCGGCGACGATGATGTGCGGTGGGGTCTCCCCTTCACGCCCTCATGGTTAACCTCCCCCAGTTCAGTAGCTTTGCCTCTACCCGGGCACACCTCCTCCCCTCTCACCACCGCCCTTCCCCAGTCGGTAGGCAGCACCGGGGGGTTGCTCAAACTTGTCTACGGACGTACTTGTTTGCTGGGGGTATATTATTCGTTCCGCCCCATCTTTTCCGATTTTATACTTCCCTCCTCTTGGTCTCTACGGCCCACCTTCCTCAACTTCTCAGTCTGTACAGCCTTATCTTGGCGGGGGCATTTTCTGGCACAATTGTTTTTAAGCCCCGTCGGACCTACTTAAGCAGCTCGGACCCACCGTTACGCCCCGTTTACGTTACTTCCCCCGACATCGTGCTTCTGATTTACTAACCAGGCTCTCTACTCACTTCCCTTCTTACCTTTCTCCTATTCCGCACCTGTCCACCCGTCTGTTCCCGCCTGCTCTACTCCTACGGTCGCATTCCAACATCCGTGGCCGCCCGTCTGCCTTGTCACTCGTGGTGCAACGCCTACCTGTACCTTTTGCCCCGACCTACTCGATGCCCTGGCACTGTAACCTGCGAACCCGTTGGTCCACGCTGTGATCTCGTCCCTTCCTCTCAGTCCGGTCAACCTACTTGTCGCCACGGTTATCACCTGTGCCTTCGGGGGGTCCAAGCTCTCCCCTACTCCTTTTTTCCCTGCAACCGTCGTGCCGCTCTTCAAACTTCGGACGTGACCCGGCCCTGCCAAACTACCTACCAGTTCCTTCGTTATTTGTTGCGCAATTCCTTCCTCACTTGACTTTTTGGCACCGCGTCCTACGCGCCAGGCCCTTCCCCCATCCACCCCGTGTGTCGTTGCTGGTGACCTGCACCTCCCACCGCGTCCTTCACCCTTACACTCCCTGCGTCCGCCTGTTGTTACTCCTTCGCCTTTATATTTTTTTTTGAGCAGTTGTCCCTTCACTATTATTGTCAACTGCCGGTGGACTGTCTGACTACCCTCACTCCTCCCTTCAGCACCCGCCCCTAGCGCATACCGAACGTCCTGTGGCTGACGTCTGACCGCAACTCCGACCTCCGCGAATACCATACTCTCACGCGCGCTTGCTGACCGCGAACCACTCACATCGTTCGTCCGCTCCTGACACCCTCTGCCTTTCCACCACTTTGGCTATTGTTTGCCTGACCACTCATTCTCTTCTCCGCTCCTTTTGTCAGCGCCTTTTGTTCGTACCACCCCGTGGCCCGCTTGCCAGCCGTTCCTCTTCTCCCTCTCCACCGCCTGAGTTCCGCCCCGCAGCCCCGTCGCTTATTCCTTCCGCACCTCGCCTGTTGCTTGCGCCGTCATGATGCAAGCGCCGCAGATGCCCATGCCCATGATGATGAACGATGGGCCACCCATGGTGCCTATGCCCGGCCCGCCGATGGGTCCTCCCATCAGTACGGCCAATGTCGAAGCCCAGATGCACGCCATGATGAATATGAACCCATTCGACCGCCGGCGGTCTGCGTTCCCTACTCCAGCCGGGCCCGCCCCCGCGGGGCCCACGCCGGCCCATCTCAAGCGCAACACCACCACTGCCACCTCCAAGGACGCTTCCGGATCCTCGTCCCAGAACCTGTGCATTTACGGGTACCGGTTGACCAAGTCGCTGGGTCGGGGCACCTTCAGCAAGGTCTACCTTGGCGTCAACAAGCTTACTGACGAACATGTCGCGCTCAAATTCATCAAGAACCGCCCTGGCAACAAGTCCGACAAGCACGAGATTCGCGTCCAGCGGGAGATTAACATTTTGACACTTATCCAGCACCCCAACATCATCTCTATCAAAAAGCGTGCCGATACCGCTAACAATACCATCCTCGTCATGGAGTACGCCCAGGGCGGCGAGCTACTCTCCTATATCCGCCAGAAGGGCCGGCTACAGGAGTCCGACGCCCGCAACTTCTTCCGCCAGATCGTCTCCGCCATCGATTACTGCCACAAGAACTGCATCCTGCACCGCGACCTCAAGCTGGAAAACGTCATGCTGGATGCTAAGCGCAATATCAAGATCATCGACTTTGGCTTCGCCAACACCTTCCAGCACGAGGGACTGCTGGACACTTTCTGCGGGTCTCCGTTCTACGCCGCGCCCGAGATGGTCAATGGTGTACGCTACACGGGGCCCGAGGTAGATATTTGGAGCATGGGCGTCATTCTCTTCTTCATGCTGTGCGGCCGGACGCCCTTTGAGGGCGAAAATCTACGCGAAATCTACCAAAAGATTTCGCTCGGCCAGTACACCATTCCCCCAAACTCCCCTATATCCAATGCGGCCGCCGTCCTGATCCGTCGGATGCTGGATATTAACAAAGAGACCCGCATCAAAATGGAAGAGATCCGCCTGAACCCCTGGGTCAACGAGGGCTACGATGGACCCCCGAATGACTACTTCCCCGTGCGTCCCAACCACGCCACGCTCCAGCCCCGCAGCAACATCATCCGGGAGCTGGTCAACCGCCACAATCACTCCGAGCGCGAGGTCCGCGAGTGCCTACGTAAGTACGCACCCGGAGGCCACCCCGTGGTATGCCTCTACTACTTGTATGAGGACTACATTGTCCGTCGCCAGCAGCAAAAGAGCCAGTCCATACAGCGAAATCCGCAGTCCGCCGAATCCCGGCCGGGTGCCCGTGATAAACCCGGCCGCATGTCCATGCCTGTCGGAGAGCGCACGCCCAATTCCCCGGGTGTCTTCGTCAAGGCCCCGGGAGGTCCGGATCCCCGGAATCGGCGCAGCTTCCACCCTTCGGGTGCCGCCGCCCCCAACGGCCCGGGTAGACATGACCGTCGCAGCGCCTACGCCCTGGCCGAGGAAGACGCCCGGATGCAAGCCGATCGTGCCCGAAAGCACAGCAGTTCGTCATCGCGTCGGGAGTCCAGCGGCCCGTCGCAGCAGCCGCCCACCCCAGGGGTCCAATGCGGCGCCACGTTGGCCCCCAATGGCGGCGGTCCGGAATATTTTGAGCGGCCCAAACATCTCTCCCAGAACATGGGCGAAAGTCCCACGGGCCACTCCTTTATGTCCATCTTTGGCCAGTCGCGCACGGGGGTCAACACCAAGAGTGGCAACTTTGACCAGGGCTCATTAGGCAACCTTTCCGTTGGCATGATTGACACGTCCACGCCCAACCTCGACAAGAACCGCAAATCCACCTTTTTCCACTCGGTGTTAATGCGCGCGCGTAAGTCCATGCCGTTCCTGCTCCGGGTCAACCCGTCCCCGCCAGCCTCGCCAGTTCCGGCCATGCCTCCCAACCCATTGCGGCCGGCCAAGGGCAAGTCGTTAGACCCCAACGCTGCTGCTGGGCTCGACCCGCGCCGCTTCTCCGGGACCGCCCCTTCCACTCCGCTGTCGCCGATGTTCCCGACCTCAGCGCCCTACTCGGCTTTTCCCGGCCACCAAGTGCCGGCCCCCAGTCCCATGCCGCCGGGCTCCCCCATGGGCCACCCGGCCATGCACATGATCCACCCCGTCCCGGCCCCCAAGCACATCATCACGCCAGCCGCCTCCGCCGAGCCCCACCTCATGGGATCCGCGCGGGTGACTCCTGAGCTTACTGCGGCGGCCGCCGCCGCCGCCGCTCTGGCCCCTACTTCCCTTCAGCCGTCACCGATCCTGACGCCCATGGCGAGCAGTCCAGGTATGGTGCAGGCTCCGATGGGCCCGCCCCCAATGTCGGCCGCTAGCCCGTACGTCCCAGCCCCGCACCTCACCCCTAGCCCATTGAGCAACACCCACAATGGGGGCATCCCCGCCAAACCCACGGCCGCTCGCAAGGGCGTCACGGCCTTTTTAGAGGACAAGCGCAGTTTGTCTATTACCCTCGCCGAATTGCAGCCCCGCCTGGACCGCGTGTATCAACAGTTCCGCATTATGCGCAGAGAGTTGAGTAGCTTCCTGGTGTTTTGTATCGTAACTGACGGCAAGTATCGCGGGCAGTCCTTTGAAATGGAGATTACGAGTCCAACGGACCATACACTTACCGTCTGTCTCCGCCACAGCAAGGGTAACTGGATCACATTCAAGAAGATGGCCTCACGGCTCTTCAAAGAGATGGGCATGTAAAGTCACCTCACCCACAGATTTTTTGTCATCGTTTGCCGCCGCCCCACTCATATTTGACATTATTGATGAGACCCTTACGCTGTCGGGTCCTACCATATAGTCTCTCCCCCTCTTCCATTCGTACTTTTGAAATCTTCTTTGCTTTCTTCCGGACTTGATCGTCCAGTGTACCTTACATATACCCCTCTTAACCATTATCGTTTATTTTATTTTTTCCCGTATTCGGATCCCTTAATTTCCTGACCCATATCATATCATTTATCTCGACCCTGCCCTCCTTGTTCATTATAATGACCTCTCTTATTACTTTCTTGTTCCCTCCATCACACCGACCCGACTGGCGTGGCTAATCGTTTGCTACGCCTTCTGTTAAACCAAATTTTCACGGGGATATCCTTCTCGAGATCCCTTGGTTGACTTCCCACTGTCCTATTCATGCATTTCCTGGAAGCCCTGTACCCCTCCCCTCCGGTCCTGAGGCGTCGCGTGTGGCTGTGACCATCGTTCTTACTTTTTTTTTGTTTTTTTTTGATGGTTGGCCTGATTCATCAGCCCACCGGTTGGCTCACTTGCCGCACTCTACGCCCATGGTACCATGTTTGGTTTGCGGGTTATGTGTTCTACTGCACGCCAGATGATACAGGGTCCAGGTCTGGAAAAAGAAACACTAGTTTTGAAAACGCCAACCAGGTGGGATTAAAAGCCGGTTCCTTGTTTATACAAATTGCTGCAAGCGAAATCGGAGTAGGTGAGGTTTATAATTGTATGCGACGAGTCGTATTAATAGACAGGATAGGGGGGATATTAATCGTGGCTGAAATGGGGGTGTGTTGGCAGCCGTCACTGGCCACCCTTCAGCTGCTGTTCGTACGCGTCCATCTGCTCGAGCTCGTTCTCCAAGTATGCACACGCCAGCTGAATCTGGATGTTGCGTGTCGTGGTCTCTGTCCACTGTTCGGCGATACTGGTTAAAATGGGTTCGGCCTGCCCCTGCTCGATGGCCCGGGCCTGGTTGACGGCAACCTGGGCACTCTCGACCTCAGCACGGACCCGCTCGGCGGCGGTCTGTAGGTCCTGGAGCTGATCGTTGTACGCCCGCCACGTCGCAGGACCACCGCCGTGGTTGTCTTTCCCTCCCAACTGCTCCTGGCTGCGTAACCGCTGGAGCTGATACTGCTGCTGAGTCTTTATACGGGCGATCTTCCGGAGCAAGGAGTCGGCAGAGGCTGGGTCACTCTGATGATGATCGTCGTCGTCATGGTCGGCTGGGATGGCGTACCGTGAATGGTCGAGTGGGGGCAGCTTACGGCCGCTGCTAACCCGTTGGTATTCAGTTTGTAGAACCTCGGAATTCTAGAGAGGTGAGAGGGAAGGGAGGAGTAATTGACCGGTAGCATTTGACAGACAAAGATACATGTAGATTAACATCTAAATATACACACATAAAAGTTATCGCCGGTAAGAACGACGTTATAAAATAAAGGGGCGTGGCGTAATGGTGGAGCTACGCGATTGGTTGGGCCTTGATGTATTTTGAGACGATGGAGGACCTTGTTGCCACGGTTTCGAAGCCTTGGCCGTTTCTCTTTTACATACCTTGAAGGGTTCCGGGGGTGAGGGAAGGTGACCTAGGTACTGCTCCGAGTCAGGCCGTCCGTTCTTCATCTCGGCCGCTAGGAGAGCGTCGACCTGCGCTTTAACCGCCGGGTCATCATAGTCCCGGTCAATGTACGGCAAGGCATCCACCACCACGTCAGCGGCAGTAATGTCTGTCATGGCGGGAGGGGTAGGATGGTGTACAAATGGGATAGTGGTTTTTCTTCGGCGCGCGACGGAATGGTGGTAGACTATGATACAAACGGTTGTGAAGATGGGAGGATTCTGGATCACGTAGGTGTTGGGATAGTAGGGAACGGAATCCAGAGTGTTGAATTCCGAAAGAGTCACAAGGAAGGCCATGCTACATTCGACTGCGAAGCTGGCGGCCGCAAGGTCTAGAGGGGGGAGAGTGCACCCAAAGCTACAGCGTGGGTGGGACCAATGCAACCCCCTCACTCTACCCTGCAAGTCCTCACGTGATAAAAAATATGCGATGGCCAGTTGGATGACCCCTGATTGTTGACTACCTCTGGTGTCTCGTGGCATGGGGGCTCGGAGTATTCAGCAAAGGAATGCGATGCAAAACCCGGTAGACCAGCAGCAACGAGACCGCATAGCCTCGGCTACAAGGGTAATATTAGTCACATACATGCACATTCTCATTTGCTCCGTCAAGGTGAAAGCTAAGAGGATGGACCACCGTACCACGCCTTCCTCTCGTCAATTGTTTAGAGATAATGGTATAGTCTGAGGAACGAGGGGTAAGCCGGTTGTCAGTCACGCGACCTACTTGTGGTGCCTGATCGACCGCCACAAACTATCGAGCCGGGGGGGGGTGGCCTCGGCCAGGTGTGCGGGGGAGGGGGGTGAGGAAGAAAGGAGAACATCTGGATACTGCCTTATCCAGGCCTTTAGGTCATCGATACATGACCCCTCTTCTGCCTATTGATTTAACGCAGCCTGTTCGTGTTACACGTCAAAGTCGTACGACCTCAACCTGCAGGGAGGGGTGTGGGTAGAGGAATACGCTCAATGGCCACCATTACCGAGCACCGGTCACGACGGTGTTGTGATGGGTTCAAGCAAACGCAGCGGAAGCTATCGGAGTGAGATATGCGGTGTGCAACAAGTGCGGGTTTAATCGGAAGGAGATGGGGGTGGAAGAGGATGTTGGATGGGTGACAACTGCTACCCGTCTTGTCCCACCCCTCCAGTTAAACCACCTTGCTAGCATACAAGGGGTCATCTTGTGCTATTCATATTGCTCCTCACGAGTTGTGGGCTTTTTCTCATCTTTTAGGATATCGTCCAAAGGCTGGCTAGCGAGAGTGTCATTATGGTATTATTGCCTAACTAGAACGTGGTCATCGGCCATCATGGGTATAGATTAAGACCGGAATTATAAAAAATAACGATAAAAATATAGTTAGACTCCCCGTCTGACTGTCAATGTGACCCCAGACATCCGAGGGGAGAGGGGGGACTGTACTGATGTCACTCGTTCATTTGGAGTAAAAAATGGCCGTGACTGCAGCTTTGCTTGGGCGGTGAGGCCATGGAATGAGGCATGGGTTGCACTGGCCCTTGGCCATCGACACTTAGGTGCTCGCCAACCCACACAGGCTGTGGCGTCGCGGCCCCGCCCCCTCCTGATGCAGATTATGCTCTTGAAACATGCAGTCATTGATTAGTTACTATTTTCTTATAATTGAAAGGACAATGGAGTGAAGTCACGGCGGTGGACAGTGGCGTAGCAGCACGTTAAATCTAGATCAACTGGGCTCGTAGTAAGGTGTTGGTCATATGGGCTACACGAAGCCCTCCTCCCATCCCGGGCGGATACACCAACAAACCATATCCCTGTGGGATAAATTAGGATCGATGACAAGGTAGGGTTGAACCTGACACCACTCAGAGAGCGTATGAGTGTTTACAATTGGCGAGGCGCGAATGCACTCTTCACCTTTCTCTTGACCACTGGCCTTGCTGGTCTCTCCCCTCTAGTTACTTCTCTCTTCTTTCGCATTAGTCAGGTTGGGCGTACCGGATAAGGGCTAGTGATACTGGCGTGGCTACACGATCCCAACCTACATAAAGCCAGAGTTCCGTCTTTTTTTTTACGTATGACGAGAGCAAGGCGTGCCCATTAGCATGTAAGGTAATCTACGAAGTCCCACTCATCCACCGCTGCGGTAGGTGCAACGCGAGAATGAAACAGAAACAATGTGGACCACGCAGGTGGCAAAGGATATGGCAGTCTCAGCCGCCTCCCCCTCCGCTCGCAGATGACCAGTCACTAGGCTACCGTATTTTCGACTAGTTACTTATTATTATTTTTTATAGAGGGCGATGCGTGAGAGGGATCTTATAAATAGGAGGTGGTTGCCACCCCTATCCCTGACTCCTTACCTTATCAACTCCCCAACATCCCAGCTGCACCCTGTCGGGTTCTCCGCCACATTGACCGTGTTTCCTCAGCAATTGACTATCCCATTTCAAAGATAGCTACTTTTTTTCGTTGTTGTTCTACCCTCCTGGAACCTCATATTCTCTGCGTCGTGACCTAATTCATTTTATTCACTCACAGTAATTGCCACACATTCGACCATCTTCTTATCTCTCATTAAGAGTCTCAGGACAATATAGCTCTCTCCCCTCTCTCTCTCTCTCCTTCCCTGCGCATAAAGCATCAGCTACGACCTCTGCTATGTACACCAACCCGCGTATGCTTTTATTAGCCACGGTGGTCTTCGCGGCCGGCGCTCTGGTTGTCGCTCGGCCGACGCTCGATGACAGCAAGTCTGTAGCCACGCTATCTGAAACTCGCCCGAACACCCTGAAGTCTGTCTTCCTCCGGCGCAATAGTGGTACTACTCTGGTCGCGAACGCCAATGCCCTTCCCAACGTCTCCCCTCCGCTGACTCCCCTTGGCCCGGAAGACGACGTTAGCCCCCCACCGTCCCCCAAGGATGGGAAGCAACCCTCCACTCATCGTCGCTTCCCACTTCAAAAATCCGCCACAGCCCCTCCCGGTTCCATGGTTCCATTGAAGCCCTGCCTCAGGAAGGCCAACACCGTACATGAAGGTGGCAACTCCGCGACTAAGAAGTCCGTCACAATCGACCTCACTAAGAACGAAGTGTGCGTTATCCTGCGGCGACCCAGTGACGTGGCGATGATGATAACCTCAATGAGGAATAAGATTGATGAGCTGAAGACCAAGGGGGGTCTCCGCAAAACTCTCGCCAACTTTTTTTCCTAGATACTAACTGAGTGCAGGACGGCAGGATAAGAGTCGCCAGCGGTAGCTCGCCCCCCCCTCCTCCCAGCATCGGTGTTGCATTAGTCTCCTCGCTATACCATATTTCGATATGCTGCCCATTTTTGTCAATCAGTTTCCCATACCTCCATCTCCAATTACATGTCTCCTGTTGCTATCTATGTTCTTGAATTCTCTTGTTGTCCCTACGTAACGCCCAGTCCTGCTAGTCAGAGTTATGGTGCCAATTTTTGACCTCTCAACCTAGCGCCCTCCTACAGCGTCGTACAATACCTGTATATTATTGACGGTAATATTCGCCCGCCCTATATTCTTTATCATTTGAGGTGGATTGTCAAACCAGTCAATACGTACATATATAGTGATATATTGTGTACTGCTGTCTACGCTTTAGTCCTACCACTTCCACAGCTCTCATGATGCAAATAAACACAGTAGGAGATGTTGCTCTAGTCTAGCTGTAAATCCGTTAGTGCCTGGCCGTATGTGCTGGCCGCTAAGAATGCGTGACACTGTATCCCTATCATATATCCCCTTTCAATTTACTTAAGGACCTTATCGATACGACCCTGCGGATTCGGCCATCGAGGTTTTTGTCATCAGGGATCGGGAATAAGGACTCTCCCTCCCTCTCGGGCGGGTAAACGCGTGTCGCCAACCGGCGTTACACGGGACAGGCAGGCGCACACCCCACTGCCACGTCCTGGCTCAACATAATGGCAGGTAACATGGGTCGAGTTTGCATTTTTTTTTCATTTTTATAGTCTAGAGAATATATCTTAATTAAGAGGCACTCAACATTTGAAACATCGTCAATCAGGGATTATTTTTTGATAAGGGACTTTCGGGTATAGTTGTATACTTTATGGCACGTAGTCAGGGTGATAGTATCGCCTGGTTGTAGAGTACGTCTGCGATCGGGAAAGCCGGATAAAATAATAAAACAAATGCGAACCATAGTGGGAAAGGGAAGGAAGTGGCGATGGTGGTGACGAGTCGGATTTATGATGGGAAAACTGTGGTTGTGACGTGTGGCTCGATATGCCAAAGCTAAAACGAGGGGACGGAAATCGTACGGCCGAACGCAGATTACGTGGCCTTTGTCTCACACTACCGGGAAGGCAGGTGAGGAGGGGGTGATTTGACTGCATCTGCTCGGGAGTCTCGACCCCTGACTCCCCGGGAAGGACGTATGGCGATATGCCAGTTGCTTCAACCGCATGCAAGCCGCGCAGTAATGAAGTTAGAGGGGTAGAGCTCGCATTGTTCAGTTCGTCCATCAGCGTCGAAAGATGAGTCCAACCGGCACCCTCGACCCGATACCCGCCGCTCACTGGCACGCACTGCTAGTCTGATTGTTACTGAATCGCAGGTCGTGGATCGAGGAGAGGATGTAAAGGCAATAACTGAAATCTGTCTTCCCGGCTGATTGCAACTGGACAACGGTACCCTCCGCCCAGCAAGTAGTTTCGGGCCTATCTATACCACATTTAGTTGGCAGCCACGGTACATGTAGTGGACTCTCTTTGCTGATGGTCTTCCCTTATAAGGGCTCGATACCTCGAGTGTGAGATTTGCCATGTGTGAAATTTCCAAACAACACACGGGTTTTGCAACCACGCTGACTTGGAATTCGACTGATGGTAATTAGGGTCTAATGATAACCTTCCAAAGTCGACCCGCCGAGTCGTTATAACCGCTACTCGATCTTAGAATATCTTCTGATATACACCCTCACCTCCTGTACTCAACACTGAGATAAGTGAGAGAAGGCAATTTACATTGACGACAGGGCGGAGATTAATGCAGGGAGGGTGGGGCTAGTACATTCGCGAATAGTGACCAGACGCCTGGGTTAAAGGAGGGTACGCAGCCAGTATCCAATCGATCCATTCGTGGGTCCAAAATGAATAGCGTAGATCGATGATTTCATAGACGACATGTGTCTCGTTACTGACAGATGTAACTATCCTTCTTATGCCCCAGGGGTTGCGGTACAGCACCGGCAAGGTCTCTATATCTTATTCATCGTCAGCGGCAGCCCATTACAGTGGTCGTTGACCAAAGACACAGCGCCAGAAGTGGATAGAGGGTTGAGTCGGTCGTGCTCCAACTGATTAGGGGACGGTTAGTGTGCGGTTTAGGGATGAAGGGGCTACGGGAGGGGGTGGGGTGCGGGGAGGGCAGGTGTGCTGGTATTGCACGTGAATATGTATCACACTCCTTATCCAATCATCCGTGCGCCCAAAGTTGGCGAAACCCGCATTCCCTGGTGGACCGGCTAAATAATCAAAGCACCTCACACGGACTAAGGAGAATAGCGGTGGGGACACATTGCATGAACAAGCCCCCCCATGTAGTCCTAAAGTGTGGGGAACCGGTTCAGGCCCACTAAAGATGAAATTCAACACACCCCGCCCTGTGCACTGGGCGTGCCGGCGCCTTGTCTCCCTCCCTCCCCCCTTCACTACCACCCCTCTCCCCCGTACTCGTGAAATTCAGGACCGGAACCCTAATGTCCATGGACATCCACTGTTCGTTCAGCGGGACTCCTGACTTCCTTCCTTTCCTGCCGCCCCAGTTTTCCGCCTCATTACGATGCTTTCCAATATACTTTCCCTACTGCACCTGTCGGCCGAGCCATGCGGCGGTGCCGCATAAATTTCCAAAGTGGGATACAAAAGGGTCAGCCCTGTGCTTGGTCATCGGTCCTCTGTTGCCTTATATGGCAGCTATTCGGCGTGCATTCGACCGTCCCCCGCACACCTCCCATCGATGCCGTCTTCAACGATGATGTCCCGGCCCGTCTCCTGAAAGGGGCGTTGTCGTCCCCACTCCCTAGGTTCACATGGCTGTAGTCACAGCGGGACTCCATCCCCCTCCCCGCCTCTCCCGCACCCCTTGTCTCCCAACACGCCCGACAGGGAGTAGGTAGGGACCGATAGAGCACCCCGTAACGCCGACACCCCTTTTTATTCCCTGTTCTCTCACGCCATTTAAACTTCTAGAAGCGCGGAATACTGGGAACTGGATTCTAACGCACGGAGGGAGGGTGATGGATAAGTATCTGTGGATGCTGGGTAGTTGTATACCCCGGGCTGTGCTGCCGGTCAACCATTCGGTCCGGCGGCGTTGGCTCATCAGTAAGTAGGGAAAAAATACATGGCAGAGATGGCCAATCGTTTATCCTCAGGCTAGGGAGACAGGCTAAGCTCACTCTATGACGTTGTTGGTAGGGAAAGCAGTAGTGTATAGGTTCTAAAGATGGTGTTGGGGAGAGGGGGGGACCGTGTTGGGCGTGTTCTGGATGTAGGCGGCGGGGTTGACAGGGGGCCCATTGCGTACGATATAGCCTCTCATGGGCTGGCCTTGGATACCATCCGGCGCACACAACTGGTCGCTTCTCCCGACCGTCCTCTAGTCAATGGGACCCCCAGGGTGCACGAATTCTCCCGCGAGGCTTGCCCCTCCATGAAAGGGGATGCAGCCCCGGTCAGCCCCGATACATGTCTAACGCTCGCCTCTCTGACCTCGTACTCCCAGCTTGGGGTGCACGCTTGGATTCGAGTCGTTCGATCATCCAAGTCTCTCCTAGTTTAGCGTCGCGACTGAGTGGTCAGGATTCCTAGTCATATTGCAATCCTTAGACCCAGACCATCGTGACAGCACCTTGATTATGTGGGGTTTCTTGGCACGACACAGCCTAAATCTCTGTCCCCGGCTAAGTACGCCCGGGACGTGTCTCCTCGGCTTGCCACACCTTTCCACTTATATTATTGTCAAATGCTGGGGTAGGCCGCTGAGCCTAGTAGCGTCGAAGCCTCCTCGCGTGATTAGTGTTCTCCTCTTTACTGCAGCCAGTTCACAGGCCGATGGTGAATTACGAGGTATTCGGGGTGCCCCTGGCGGCGCACGCCTTCTCTCTTTGTCACTGAATCGGGCCTCATGTGCTCAGAGGTTACTGGTTTCTAAAAGCCAAGCCAAGCCCTCTTTAAGATCTTAGGTTCGTCCGTCGATAGGGGGGCCTTGAGTTTCGGTACCCGCCCCTTTCTTTTACCTCCGGCCCTTCCTTGCTTGACTTGCGAGCAATCCTCATTGGCACCTGGTGGCTTCCCTCTGCGATTGTGAACAACCATTCGTCCGCCATACCATGTCCAACCGACCGTCGCCAAGTATACCCCGCCATCCTAAGTAGGTGGTGTAAATATTATAGTCAGCCTACTAGCCCTGGCCGGAGTTCATGGGTAGGGTGGTCCAGAGCTCAGTCTTGGTACTTCTGCACGCTAAAGCTCGGCCGTTCTGAAGCGGTTAGAGTCGGCTCTGGATTTCATTTCGAGCTCGAGGGAGAGAGGGTACGTGTGGCAGCACTACGGCGTATAGCTCGTGAGATGCCCTCCCCGTAATCTGTAGCATTCTTCATTGCCACTCCAATTGTACCCCTGACATAACTACATCCGGCTGTCCCCCCCCCTAAAGTACTACTGAACGCCCCATCCTATCCCTCTTTTCTCTTCACTTGCTTTCACTCTCCTAGCGCGCCCGCGATTAGACGGCAGCACCGTTTCGGTACGCGCCGTCCACAACAGTCTGTCCGCTTCGGGCCGGCCCCTGCAGAGCACTTCACCGGCATTAAAATCCGAACCTGACCCCCTCCCCCCTAGCCTACTCTCTCCAGCCCTTACCCCTTCCCCGTTTCCGTTCGCCAGACCGGCCTTGCGCCTATTTTTCGCCAGTAACCCGGCGGGGCGCTCGCCCTCTCCTCCCTCCATCCCCCCTCATTAGCACACTGCGCCCATACCTTCCCCTCTATCATCCGAACGTGAGTCTATATAGAGCGCCTACCAGCTCCCCGCATCGTTGCGTGTCGCTCCAGTCCCACTGGTTTCCCTCTGCGTCATCTATTGCCAGCGTATACTTACCTTACCCCCCCCCACTCATGCGTTTCTCGGCTTTTCGATTCGATTGTTCAGTCCGCATTTTCGTTGCATTTACTATCATCGCCTTTTGGCGCCCTTATTAAATTCTTCGGCCCCAGCCCACATTTTAAGGCCGTGGCTAGAGTTGTGTTTTATTTCCCCGCACTGATACCCTTCACACGGACCAGGACGCTATTAATATAACGAATTATTTAGAGTTCCGATCCGCCCACGCTCTCTCCATATCTGGCCTACCCGTCGTCCGATCCTCTCCACTGCACCGGCTCCAACTTTACCACCGCTGTCTGCTCATCCGGTCTTCCCTCCGTTCCACCAGCGCCACACTCTACACGGCTTCTGAGTGGCTACGGCTTCGGAGAAGCTCGCAGTCCATTACCTGTTTTGGCAGCGCCCTTCACCCGCCCTTTCTTTCCATAACCGATAGGCTCGGCCCCGACCACTTATCG